>VZTR01032501.1:72395-178199 GCA_013400775.1 Chaetops frenatus | reverse complement strand
GTCACCTCCCAGGTTTACAGTCAAGTGCCCTGCAGTCTCCAAGTGTCATCAAAGGGGGACCTTCTTGAGAGTTGATATAAAACTGTATGCTTCTGGTTTTAAATTGTTCAAAGGTAGGTAAACTGATTTAAATTCCTATTTTTAATTAATATACTAGGATGTGCCATGGTTTACCCTTACTACCCAGGACACTGAGTTTAGGCATGAACCAGTTTGCAACCTGCTCTAGAGGTGCTTTCAAAATCTGTCCCCTACTCACAAGTAGCTGTAGCATTAGTTTATGCAGATGGAGCCTGGGGAAGCCACAGGAACTATGATTTAAAGGGAGAAGAGTGAATTGCAGTGTTAGATCTGATTTGTCCTGAGTATCATATATTGCCTCTACTTCTGGCCTGCTCCCAAAAAGTATATGAAATGGTCACTTTAGAAAAATAGCCTTAGACTGAAGTAAGAACTCCCCTGTAATTATTTTCTTGGGTGGAAAGAGTATAATTTCAAGAATGGAAAAGGAAGGACTTTGTTTTATTATTGGCGAACATAGATAAAGTTGTAATCAAGCTAGGTGTAGAGTTTCATTTTTCAATATGAGAGATTCTCAAATCCATTACATGAAAGTTGTAATTAATGCAAGATACTAAATGCCAAAGGATGAAAAAATGACAATGAAAGATAATTATATGTTTACAGCAGAGCTGTTTCTAGTTTTTATAATTAGCTTCCTGTTATCATCTCTCCTTCAGTGGTTATGTTTCTGTCCCTGACCATTTAAAAAACCTTTCTAAAAGGCAGTCTTTGTAGTAAACCAAATATGGTCTTCTTCCCTGAACAATTTTCTCAAAAAAATCCTCCTTTTTTGTTTTTCCTCTCCTCTCCTCTCCTCTCCTCTCCTCTCCTCCCCTCCCCTCCCTTTTCCCTGTTTGAAGGATGTGCAGACTGTTGCAATCCCCATCTCTGCTATTCCCTGGCCATTATTTCAGCCTTCCCTGCTCCGTGTGGGAGTGACCAAGAGTCAGCCTAACAGTTGCTCAGAATAAGCTTCTCTCCACTGGTGATTTTGTGCTAATAGGAGGGGCAAGGGGAGCTGGGTCTGTACCAATGGGCTCTGGGTTTCAGCCAGGATCAGTGCCTTGCAGCAAGAGAAAGTAGAGGACTCAGAATGTTTCCTCTGTGTGCGGCAGAGCAATTTCCCTTACTTGGCTTCGTCTTCTCCAGCCCCCAACTCCAGAGGAAATGGGAAAATGAATTCCACTCCCCGTGCCCAATCTGCAAGAGATGTGACATGTCTCAGTCCTGGGCTGAAACTGATGTGACACATGTTTCCCTGATCCAGGCAGATTTTGGATCTGGCCCAGGGCTGTTCTAATCAAATGTGGTTTCCAGAGAGAGGGCTGCTTTTTAAACTGAGCATACTCTGGGACGCAGGGTGCTGTGTACCATTACCAGCAGCGAAACCAGCACTTCTCAAAGTGTGAATCACACGCATTCAAATCTCAAACAGCTTGGACTCACTTCTGAGTTCTGTGGCCTAAAATGCAGCAACGCCTCTCTTGGGAAGTTTTGTGGGGCTTTTTTCATCCATTTTTACTAACGGTCAAGTCAATCCTTCCCTAATCAAGTCAATCTTTCCCTAACATTACTTTTTCAAGTCAGTGGCTGATGCAGTTCCCCTAGGGTCTTTATATGTTTGGGAAAGGTGGGGAAACAGGCAGGGGCTCTGTGTCAGGTAGACTGTGAGACCCAGCCAGTTCTGCTGCAGCCCATGCTACAGCCTTTTGTATGTTAGAGCACCTAGTATAGTGGGTCCTGGCCTGTAAAAATTATTGTGTGATAAAGATTAATGTGTAATGACAAAAACTGAAGCTCCCTGAGCTATATAGATAGGGGGAAAACAAACACATACACACACACACACACACACACACACACACACATATATATATATATTTTTCAAAGCACCCAGAGACTTGAATTCTGTAAGCTTCTTGCTTGTACAGGCATAAATCAGAAGAAACAGCACACCAGTCTGAGAGAGTTACGCCGCTGTAAAATAGCAATAGGTATGAGGGAGAAATTGGACTTAGAACCCTTCATTACAGGTAAATAAAGATTTCCCAAGGTTTCAGATTGCATTCCTGCTTCCTATTCTGTGGACTAATGAAATTTCAAATCTGGACTATTCTCTAGACCCAGTAATATTACATTTAACTTTGAGTGATTTAATGACTGTTCAGTGGTGATTTTGGTTTCAGGTGAAGTGGTATTGGCCTCCAGCAATGCCTTAGGCTAAAAGCATTATATGTTAGCAAAAAACATTAACCTGCCCCTCAAAACTCCTCATTATTATACTTGTAGTTCTGTCAACCGGTCTATGAGCAACTGGAGTCGTAACGGAGGGGGTTTTATTGTTATTTTTATATTCTCTTGAATATTAAAAAGAAAATATATTGGGAAAAATACATATAAGATATTACTAGATATAAATTCTAGCCAGATGGGTAATTTTCCACTTCACAATGTCTGCCATGTTATCAGAATAAAGTTTTGATCAGAAAACAAGAAGAGTGAACATGTTTATTCAGATACTGAATAAAAAAGTGAATTAATTAGAGAATGTAAATCTTCATCTGGCTTCTGAAGTCATCTGCAGACTTGGTCACATGAGATTCCTAACGGTACAGATTTCTCATTTGGAAAGATTTTGGTCAAGCAGTGAGATACTGATTGAGCCTAGAAGGGTGGCCCTTTCATTTTTACCCTTATGCTTTTCTTTGCTTAATGGCATCTGTATTTCTCAAAAGAATTTGATAGAAGAATTTGCAGTGTCAGTTGCTCCCTTTCTTTTCCCAGTTGCTGGGGCTGGATGCAGGGAATGCTGCAATGCCTAGTGCATACAGGCTCTTTTTCCTCACTGCACTTGTTGGCAGCTGCTCTTCAGAAGAAACCTTCTGTGGAGGATGTTTAGTCCAGTTCTCAAAGGGAGCAGGATCTCCTCAGCCCATGTGTAGGAGTGAGGAGTTTGTGGCAGGACAGGGGTGCTGGCCCTATTGTCTGCCCTATGAACATTTCTCAGCCTGGGCACTGGTGGAACTCTGCAGCTTGGCCATCCCAAGGATGGGGAAGCTTCTCTGCTGCCTCCTGTAGCTGAACATGTGGAAATGTGGATTATACTGGAAGCTCTCCAAGGACATGGAGGTAAATGCCCTCCTGAGGAAAGAAATGCAGTTCCACTCTCCGAGGAAGAGGAAGGACGGTATTTCCTAGTGTGAGCACTTCCCCTGCTGCCCCAGAGAGACAACAGGGCCTGGACACCCTGAGGAAGTATTTCTAAGCCCCAGAAATGTTTTTCCAGATGCTTTTCCAGCTTTGATTTCTTTCTTACGACTTCCCGAATATTCAAAGCCAGCATTTCCTGTCCTGTTCTCAAGGTGTTTGCAATGCTTTCCACTGCTGATACTTTGCACGGCTTTAGTGACAGCAGTTTAAAGTTCATTTGTGTTGTCTTTAGGAAGAAGTGAAGCTCTTGCTGGGGCACTAACAGCTTAAGCATCGTAAAGCAAAACCTCCTGTTGTGGAAAGGCACAGGCTGCAGTTCACCAAAACTCCCAGCTTCACCTACTTGATGTAGTTCTTGTTTCTGGCTGCTAAGTTGTTTCCCAGATCATTTTAGGACCAGGGGAATTTGGGAATGCACATCATGAGTAATCTTGGCCTGGAAATCAAGTGTTGAAAATCAAGGAGACCAATGCCTACATAATCCAAATGAACATCAGGGAGACCAGTGCCTACATTATCCAAATCAAACTGCTTGACTGGCCAGCAGATGTTTGCACCACTGCTCTGCCACGCTGGCTTCTCATGCTGCCACCCATGAACTAAGGGCCATGAGGAGCGTGGTGGAAACACTTAACTGACTCCACAGATCCCTCAAATTATGCTCACAAGGAAGATGGCTGCGGACACAGTTGAATGGTCTCCTGTCAGACTAGGTTAAGCCTGGAAGAGGAACTGTTTCTTGGCCTTTCTGTGTGACGAGGCTTGATGAGAGCCCAGGAGTTGAGTGTAGGACTTGATGGCTTGAGCTGTGGTTTGCTCTGCCCCACAGACTCTTGCATGCTCAAAGGCCAATGCACTGGGTGTGGGATGAGGTTTCCCAGGCATGGGAAACCCATGGCATGCCCTATTGGAAAGGGCATTCAGACTGAGGTGTTCTTTAGATGTTTCTGAAATGTGGGTCTTGGTGAGACAGACTGTCTGACCTACTGAGGGCATTTAACCCCCAGCTCTCTCTCCTGCTCTTACCCTCCATTTACCTTCTGCATCACATTAATTTTATTTAAGACTTCTATCACTGCTGCAGTGATGAATTTAGCCAGTACTGAAACAGCCATGCAGACATGCCCTTTAATCCACTCCTGTATAGTACCCTGTATAGGTATAAAAACCTTACATTAAAGATTTTAGATTTAAATGCTGTTATTGTCCCATTTGTGTTATTTTACCCAGGAATGTTTCTGGGGAGAAGAACTTTCCTGTTGGCAAGCCCCACCTCACACTACATTCATTTTCCCTGAAGTTTCGCCCACCATATTTTGGGCTTCACCAGTGGTTTTAGATCCAAAGTTCCTCCTATGGTTTCAAAGCCTCAGACTGAAGGTGAAAACACAGGGCTCAGCTGTTTATATACAAAGTCAGATATGTAGCCACTCTGATGAAACAAGCCCCATCCTGGATTTCCACCGGGCAGTAGCATAACTCACATTCATTCTTTTTGACTGGGAACATTAAAAAAACCCCCCAACACAAAGGAACCCAAGGGCTTTGAAAAGCCCTATGTTTTAAATACCACAGATGACAACTGCAATGATTCAAAAAATGGAATCAATTTATCATTAGCCATTAATTACCAAATAACTCTATTTTCTCCTTATGCTTCATGTAGCTTAGACTTCTGCATAATTAGGATGAAAAATGGAGACAGAGTGAGTCTTGCATTTAAATGACACAAAGTCAGTATTCACTCAGAAAACTGGTAAAGATTTTTGAAAGGACAAGATGTTTAGGAGGGTAACATCAGGGAAAGGAAAAACAATCAGGCAGGCAAGCTTTGGTATCTTTTTAACAGAGAGAAACTCGTCACAGGACAGTTTTAAGTTGTAGGCAACTGCAGTGTTCTGTTTTGTCAACTGTTTTTGCACAAAGCTCCAAACATTGTAAAAATCTGTTTTCCTTCACACCTAGCATCGCTATGAGCTATATTGTAACCACATTCACAGTGTGTTAGAGCCTGCCTCGGGGTTCCTTCGCAGCAGGTTTCAGCTGGAATGATTCTTTTTGTTTTTTATAATAATCACTCCATTCAAATGGAACAATCAGCATAAAAAAATTATCACAAGCCATCTTGGGTAGAAAAATCTTGCCACAGTAAACATGCTGAACGTTTTACAAGAAGACATCAAAAATGGTGATCGAGTCTGGGTAACTGCTTAGAGCCACACTTAGGATTATGCCTGTTACAGTATTGTCTGACATTTGGTAGTGAAAGAGCATCAATTCCCAGTCATGGCAGCTGAGGCAGGGACTTAGTCATAGCTGTCTTCAAAGTAGATGCTGTGAACTGCCCTCCCCCTTCAGGGACAGTCTGCAAGCCCACCGGGGACCCCCAGACAAAGCCCCCAGCCCCATGGGCCAGCACGCGGCGGCTGCAGTGCTGGACACGCAGAGCCTGCACACCCTGCTCAGGCACTGGCTGTGCCCCAGGCTACCTGGTCCGTCTCAGGAGGAAGCCTGAGCGTGGGTGTTTTGGAGGAGGATCAAGAAGGGAAATGTGGGACACGCTGGTGAGCGGCAGCGGCTTGTGCAGCTTCTGGCAAGGCTGCACCCACTCTATCTCTTGGCGCTGGGTGCTGGCAGCTGAATACCTTTTGTGATAACTCAATTAGCTGTGAAAAAAGCACAACAGCATTAGGATATTATGCTGATTATTGCTTACCTCTCAAAGGAGTTTGTCATTTTCCATCATCTCTGGGTGGAACACATTCCCCCCCTCTTCCTCACTCTGACTCCATTCTTCTGAGCGTGGCCGTGCCCTTCTGCAGATCTTCACCTGCCCACCTTCCCAACTGGCATGGCAGTGTGCCTACCTTGCTCTTCTTCATATTTGTCTTTTTTTGAGTCGGGAAATGCTAAAAGGGAACTTTAATGCCTTGGAACAATTTTTGTGTCAAACAAGTCAGTGTGTGTGCTAAGAACTGAGCAGCACCCTCAGAGCCCGGTGGGGGCTTTGACTCCTGAGGGGGTTACCTTCAGAAGGTGAGCAGAAGAGGAGGTGAAGATTGGTACAAACCCAAACTGATGTTTGCAGGAGGTCTCAGTCTGACCCAGAGGCCCGCTGGGGTCACAGCTTCTCCGTGCTCACAAGTGTTGGACACATTAACACTTGAGGTACAGCTCTTGCCCCAAAGTTCCTCTGTTCTTGGTCAGGCAACAGACTGCAGAAACAGGGCCATTTGCAGGGTTAGCATTGCAGGTGGGATCTATGAGGGGATTATCTTTTAGGTGACCTGCTGTGAAGAGAAGCCTTGTTGATGGATAAAGGGAGAAAAGAAGGGAGGGTGCAGATAGCCACATAGCTTGGGGAGCTGTCGAGGACAGCAGAGACAGGTTTCACACTCCTTTAGAGACAGTTAGGCACATAGTCCTGCAGGACACACAGATCTAGGTTTCTTTCCTTCTGATGGGCTGAATTTTTCCCTAGTGTCCTGCTGGGAGTGCTCACAGCCTTGCGAGAAGGCGTGGGTGTCAAGGTGCCTTGGTGTCCGTGCTGCGGCGGCTGCTGGGTGTTCTGCAAGGGGTGTGACTGAGCTGTGTGTTAGAGCACTAGTTGTGACTCATTTGGCTCTATGCTAGAAACCTCTGTATGTGTGTTTCCAGCCACTTCCTAATTTCTGGATTTTTGCTGTGTCCAATGTTAGGCAGACTTCAAAAAACTGGAGCCCTTGCTGAAAGACATATGGCTGGTGTGTCAGGCTCTCACTCGGCTGCAAGGCAGGAGGGTGTGCAGGGGAGAGGCACTGCATCCTCACCTTGTGGCTTTGGGGATGGGGTGGGAGCCTCTGCCTCAATGCCTTGCACATCCTGGCTGGGTGGCAGTACTGGAAACTTCAGGGAACTTCCTAGACCCTTCCAGGACCAGTCTGGGCTAAAAAGAGAGGCAGGCAGGGCCAGAACAGGATATAGGAAATGTGCAGTGGTGTTTGTGAAGCCAGAACATATGCTCAAATGTATATAAAGAGACAGCACTTGGATACCACAGTGAGAAAAGGAAGTAGGAACTGCTCAGCAGAGTCGAATACATGGATTTTATGCCAAGAAGCGAGGCTTTGATAATCTTCAGCATCTGTTCAGCATCTTTGATAAAAGCCTGGTCCTCAGATGTGATTCAGCCCTCCCTTGTGCCAGGCATCCCCCAGTGGTGTTCTCCTGAGCAAGGAGAGGAGCTTTGTCAGTCACCCTCTGGTTCTGGAGAAGCTGAAAATGGCATGTCTTTGTCCTAGGGACCACTTTCTGTCCTCTTGCTAAGCTTTGCTGTGGAGCTGATAGTAGTCCAAAGCATTGTGTAAGAGGCACAGGCTCTCTTTCATCGCAGCAGAGTTTTTTCCATTTCTACTCATTCCTGGTTTCTCTAGGGCTGATGTAAATATCTTTACAAACAGGTTTTGCCAAGTGTATTTCTTAATGAAGTCGTGTCTGATACTAGATTATTTTTCAAAGGTTAGTGATGGACTGCACCAGTGTGTGAACTTTGTGCCTGCATTTGACAGCCAATTGATTTAAGTATTAATTACCTGGTGCCTGGAGCCCAAGTGCAGCCCTTTTAGGCACAGCAGGATCCTGTGTTGTGCTTGCAAGACAGCCTCATAGCCATGTCTGGACTCCACTTTGGATGTTTCTATCAAAATAAAGATATGGATGCCAACAGGAATGACTTTATTCCCCCTCTTTGTATTAGAGGCATCTGAGCCTAATAGGATCCCTCAGTCCTGGCATCCTCAGTGTTCCAGTGTTGGGCATGAGTTGTGTTTCTGCTGATGCAGTGTCTTCTGAGTTGTCTCCTGGTGTAGATTGCTGTGTGTTTCACAGGAAAGAGGATAAATGATACCAAGTCATTGAGCTTATAAGTAGCACACTGGCAACCTGCCACTAAATATAAATACATTAAATGTACTGAAGGAATGTTCATTCTGTTGTTTAGCCTCGGATATGCCCCAGTTAGGTAAATTTAATCTTCTTGAGGGTTGTTGCGTTACAGCTGAATGAGATAGGCCATTATCTTATTACTGATCTTTCTGTCATTCAGGATTCATGTTCTGGCATTCATGCTGTGAAGTGTGCTTGCCCCAGAGCAGTCCTAGAAGTGTTTTCCAAGAGAGACAAAGGTGCATAGGGGATCTGTTAGCACTTTGCAAGTTTTGACCCTCTGTCTTGGAAATGTTCATGCTCATTGTCAGTGACCCACTACTGATCCAACCTCCTGTTGGTAGAAATGTACAAAATGGTGCCTTTGCCTCTGTTTGTTAGGAAATGCCTGTAACTCATTTATTTTCTTCCTGGGTATTTCTTCTGCAGTTCCTTCCAAAATCCCTGTCTGTACCTCTGCTGTTGTTGAGGTTGGTACCAAAGCTCTTGATGATTCCAGGGTGAGCAGGGGCCAGTGTTAAGCAACAGACCCAAAGCCAATGGATTGCATTAAAGAGGAGTCTCTTCATTGTTTTCCACTGGTGCTGGGTCAGGCCCTCCAAATGTGATCCTACAGCATTAATGCTTGTGACTAATCCCACTGAAACCCAGGGAGCTGCTCCCATGTGTAAGCACTGCACCAAATCCAGTGTGCAGCGTTAACAAGCGCTCTGCAACAGTTTCGCTCTTCTCCTGGTTGTACAATAAAGGGAAGGGATGAGGCAGGAAAAGGGAAGGAAAAGAAACACATGAGCAGAGAAATTCTGAGCTGGTTGTGAAGAACAGTGATGTTCTGTACAGAATGCAAGTACTTAAAAAAATAAGACATCAGCTGTGTGTTTTACAGATAAGAAAATGTTATTTTATTGAATTGAGAGATATGTATGTTTCACCTATCACATCTGAACTAATCGGTGTAGGCTTTTAGAAGAAATCTGTAATTACCCTGGGCATGTCATTAGTTAGATGTAAAATGAATTATATTGTTCCATTTTATTACCTCTAGTGATATAGCCATTTGTATCATAAATTCATTGACCTCATCTTAAATGATCAATTCTGTAAGACAGACTTGATTCATTAATTCTTCAGCGACATTTTTTTCTCCTCCAGTAATTTCCTCATTGTTGTAGAGACTGGTTTTCTGCCTTTTAGTCTGGTATTGTGAGGTGTCATGTTACCTGCATATTACCTGCAGGAGTCACACTTTTTTATACCTTTTATCTTAACTAAGCAGCACAGACCACTTGCTGATGTAAATAAAAAGAAATAGACAAAAAACCAAAAGAAAATTATGAAATACATGAATGTAGAAGATGGCCATTTTTCACTGATGTTGTAGCTTCAACACTTTGAGATATTGCATGAAATCAATGAGATGATTATTCAATATTTGGTCTATGCAGGGTATTCAGAGGAGCAGATTTTCTGCCTTTAATTTCTCTGGCTTTAATTAATTTTATCTGGTGATAAAATTTACAGAAGGGTCTGTGATCAATATGTGAGTGAGGCAGGCATACTTCAGAGTTTCTTGTTCCTCAGTGAATTATTGAAAACAGGAGAAATCAGTAGAGAATTTGTAAGCAGGATTTCTAAATATTTTACCAAGGAAGAGAAAATATTTGTTTAGCCAGTAGAGACATAGGAGCCCGCTGGAGATAAACAAATCAATACAGCAGTAATACAGTGAAAGTGTTTCAGTGAATTTTTCAAATGCTAACTAATAAAATTAAATTATTAGAAAAGATGCCACAATTTTTTGTGGGCCTATATTTCTCTTTCAGTCTCTTTAATCAAGGTCATGGACAGGGCTCTTCCTAGAAGGATAAGAAGACTGGGTTTACTCTCTCATATTTCTCAGGTGCTTCTTTAGCAGCAGGCTTACAAGGTGCTTTACTTCCTTGTCCCAAAGGAAAGGCAAGTCTTTGCTGCAGCTGCACCTGAAGTCTTGCTCCATCCCTTACTGCAGACACCTCTGAGACCAGTCTCTTCCTTGTCTTTACACTGCAAATAGATGGTTGTGGGCCAGGGTGGGCTTCATCCTGCCCCAGCCTGCCTCAGGAGCTGTCTGGGAGCTCCTAGCAGCTCTTTGTACAGCTCCTGGGGTACATGTGGAGACCCTTTGCATCTTTGCCAGCCCTTGGGGCAAGAGCCTACACTGTGGTGGAGTACATCCTGATTCCATACGTGCAAAATAGATAGAATTTTGTGGCTACAGCAGTGAGTTTTCACTCAAATATGACTCTAAGGTAAATTCAGCAGCTCCACTGAGTTAAATAGTATCTTATTACCTCGTGGTTTAGACTCACAAATTCCCCTTTTGTCTGCTTTGAAAACAGTGGCAAGCCAGAAAATTTCAGGAGGTTGATTATAGGATGTTTCCATCATGTGTGCTGACTTGCCAGGTGGGTGGCAAAAGCCACGCCCATGCCAAATACGCGGGATGGTTCGGTACCACAAGCTCCAGAGCTGTCTGTGAGGGCCACTGAGCCCTCCTGTGGGGAGCAGACAGAGAGCTGATACCTGGTAAAATCCAGGAGCTGCTGGAGGTGGAGTTGCCCTCTCTTTGCCCTGCTTGCTGCAGTCCTGTGTTCCCATCTGCCCCATGCCTGGGGGGGGGGATGCACGTGCCATAGCGGTGCAGGCATTTATCTCAGCACTTCTGTGCATTTGACAGCCTTTTTTTTCCACATCCTTTAGGGTGTGACACCGTCACTGTGTGTCCAATGCAGGGCTGGACTTCTTTGCACTGGGAGATTTCCTTTCTTGCAATGGGGCACCATGCTGGAAATACACCCTTGCTGATGCCACATGCACCAAGCAGCAGCAGCATCCCCTCTGCTTTACCTCACAGGGCACAGTGTCTGTATGGCCAAGCTAAAAAATCTGGATCCTGCATTCCCAAACTTCAGGGGGGACTTAGGAGTTGCTACTTCCCAATTGATTATTTAGCTTGATTTAAATGTTGGTATAAAAGAGAGGGTGTGCATGGGTGTGTGAATGGGGAGGGGAGGAGGAGGGAAACAAACAGCAACCTGATGGGATAGCCAAAAGGTGGAAAAGCTACATGGGCTAATAACCATAGCATATAGTGTGTGGATGTGTCTCTATACATTAAAAATATACTACTGAAAACTCAAGAATGTCGCCACTGTTTATATTAAAGGAAAGCTGAGAGTTAAATGAGATGGGTAATCAGACGCCCAGCATATGTTGTTTTGAATTGTTTATATGGCCAATAGTTATTAAAATTAATTATCCTTTTAATGCAGTCTTTTCACAATCATAGTCTTCTTTGGGGGTTTTAGTGCATTTTTTTTCCTTTGTACAAAAAATAGAGTCATTTCAAATCAAGCTAATATGGGCTATTTGGAAAAGGCAGAACAAACAATACCAGGATATATTCTGACATGGTCATAGGCTCAACATGCTGACAGAAAGCACCAAAAATCTCTGTCAGTGGAGTATTTTGAGAACTAATGTAAATGACAAAAATGGGGGGGGGTGGGGGGTTGTGTGTGTAAAATTCTGTCAAAGAAGTGAGGCACTGAAAAATCTGACATCTGTTTATCTGTTTATAGCTATGGCAAGATTACTCATATTAATTCTTGTTTAAAATGCCATATGAAGGAAAGGCATTTGTGCAAACAAGAGTCATATTTGAATTGTAGATCATGTCTTCACCATCTGTGAGAGCTGTTGGTGTTGCAAAATTAATGTGTTAATGAAATCACAATAATTTCTCTGAAGTAATGGATTCTGAAGCCTAGAATGACTATTTTTTGAACTTTGGTGTCTAGTGGTTTACAACTGGGAAAACCTTTCACAGCTTAATTAGTTCTGCAGCCTTATTTTAAAAAAATTGGCTATGCCTTCACCACACCAATAGCAACACAAAAAAGGATTAAATGGAAATCAGAGAAACAAAACAAAATTGAGCCTGCAATGCAAACTTTTTGCAGTAGTATTTGAGAAGTTGCTAAACAGGTCCTTGCTTGCCAAGAAGTTTTACTCAAAGTGACTTGTACACAAGAGTGGGCAAACAGCTCAGAAAATAATTCCAGCTTGCTGAAACATCACAAATTGGGACTATTTGAACCTTACACAGATATCCTGACTTTTTCCAAGTTTTTCCTTGGAACAAGGGGCAAAGAATCAATGATGCTTTTTGCTTTGTGATGCCATTTTGAAATATCACACTCTTTCCAACCTATTATTTGATACCCTTAGTAGAATACGAAATGTTACTGTGTGCTGCAGTTTAGCAGAAATGGTTTGCATTCATTTCCAGCAATTTTTCTGAGTCCTTTTCCAGTTCTCACCCTCCTTGTGTAGTAGGGCATCTCAGATGGCACAGGCATGCATAGATTACCACCAAGGAGTAATCACAGCCATACTCATATGGACGTTGCATACTTACATATTCGTGTTGTAACAGTTTATGCCAGCTGAGGATTCTTCTCTGTGCTATGGGCTTAAGATATATAATGCATTGCATAAGGTAGAACTGAGGTCATGGGAGCCAGAAAAGGGAGTGGTATTCAATTCATTAATATGTTGGAGGAAAAAAAGTGCAGTTTTCACAAATGTAACATATTTTTTTTCCTGTTAGAAAAATAATGTATTTAGCAACTGAAAAATTACTTTTAAAATAACACTATGAAGAGAAGATTGTTTTTCTTACCTGATTTGATTTTATTACTGTGTTGTAGGTATGTGACTGGTGTAAGCACATAAGACACACAAAAGAGTATCTGGATTTTGGGGACGGGGAAAGAAGGCTTCAGTTCTGCAGTGCAAAATGTCTCAATCAGTACAAAATGGACATTTTCTACAAAGAGACACAGGCCAATCTTCCAGCTGGACTGTGCAGTACATTACATCCTCCAGTCGAAAATAAAGCAGAAGGCACTGGGGTGCAGCTGCTGACTCCAGATTCTTGGAATATACCGCTAGCAGATGCTCGGAGAAAAGCCCCATCCCCAGCGTCTGCAGCTGGCCAAATTCAAGGCCCTGGACCATCAGCGTCTACCACTGCCTCTCCGTCTGACACTGCCAACTGCTCTGTCACTAAAATCCCCACGCCAGTTCCCAAACCTATTCCCATCAGTGAGAATCCAAATATTCCACCAGTTTCTGTCCAGCCACCTGCTAGCATTGTGCCTCCAATTGGTGTCCCACCTCGCAGTCCTCCCATGGTGATGACAAACCGTGGGCCAGTTCCTCTGCCCATATTCATGGAACAGCAAATTATGCAGCAAATCCGTCCACCGTTTATTCGTGGGCCACCTCACCATGCCTCAAATCCTAACAGCCCTCTGTCAAATCCGATGATTCCTGGAATCGGTCCCCCACCAGGTGGTCCCAGAAATATGGGTCCCACCTCTAGCCCCATGCACAGGCCAATGCTTTCCCCCCATATCCATCCCCCCACAACACCTACCATGCCTGGGAATCCTCCCGGCTTGTTGCCGCCTCCCCCTCCCGGAGCTCCTTTGCCCAGTCTTCCCTTCCCCCCTGTCAGCATGATGCCAAATGGTCCTATGCCTATGCCACAGATGATGAACTTTGGATTGCCATCCCTTGCCCCACTGGTGCCACCCCCAACTCTACTAGTGCCATATCCTGTCATTGTCCCTTTGCCTGTTCCCATCCCCATCCCCATCCCCATCCCTCACATCAACGACTCCAAACCCCCCAACGGCTTCTCCAGCAACGGTGAAAGCTTCATTCCGAGTACCTCCAGCGAGACGCCTGGGGCAAAGCCAACCAATAGCTCTTCATCCCCTCGAGAGTCAAAGCAAGGATCATCCAAATCCTCTGACTCATCACCGAGCTGCTCAGGCCAGTCCCTTAATCAAGCTCAAGTGCTGCAGGAGCACAGTAAAAATGAAGTTGTTGATTTGACTGTCAGACCCAGTAGTCCAGTGAACAGTAAATTTGGTTTCCCTGGTGTGCTACAGGGTCCACAGGACGGTGTGATAGACCTAACAGTAGGCCACCGGTCTAGGCTGCACAATGTCATCCACAGGGCCCTACACGCCCAAGTGAAAGTTGAACGTGAACCTAACAGTGTTGTAAATTTGGCTTTTGGTAGCTCAGACAAAAGGAACTGCAGTGACTGCAGGGACAACTGCAGCCCAGTTGACTCAAAAACATTGCCGTGCAGTGACGGAGCTCACTGCTGTCCCGTCTCCTTGGCCTCTGGCACGCCGGGACTGGAAGCTGGCGCAGCAGTGTGCAACGTCATTGTGAATGGCACAAAGAGCACAGAGGGTTCCAAGAACCCGGAGCCGCCCCAGGAGCCGAAAAAGCCCCAGCCCCCGGAGGAGCTGGCGGTGAGCGAGCTGGAGTCGGTTAAGGAGAACAACTGCGCGTCAAACTGCCACCTCGAGGGAGATGCTGGCAAGAAGACCGGGGAAGAGCCCCTGGCCGCGGGAGACAAACAGGACCCGAACCTTAACAACCCAGCAGATGAGGACCATGCATATGCTTTGAGGATGCTGCCCAAGACAGGTTGCGTGATCCAGCCTGTGCCAAAACCAGCAGAAAAGACTGCTATTGCGCCGTGCATTATCTCAACGCCAATACTCAGCACAGGGCCAGAGGATCTGGAGCCACCGTTGAAAAGGAGGTGTCTCCGAATTCGAAATCAGAATAAGTAAAGGTTTGTGTAATCACTACTGCCTTCTGTGTGAATAGAATTCTGTATTTTCAGGTATGAGGTCAAACTCATGTGGATGTGGCCTTTATGAAACAAAAAGATACCAATTCCAATTTATGAGCACTTTCAGAAAACTATTGGTATTTGTGTTTTAGTATTGTTTTTTGTGTTGTATTGCATCTGTACTTGTCAGTACTCCATTCATCGGCAGCCTCATTACACTTTTGCTCACAGAACATATCGTGATGGTTCTGACTGTGAAGTTATTGTGCTGTGTATGTCAAAGTCAGTGGTTTTCTGCCTAGAAAATGTTTTAGGTTTGGGCCATTAATCTGCTTACTTATTCCAGCTGAGTTACACAGCTACTCAAGCCTTCACGATGACTGAAATTGCCCTGCAGCACAGCATAGAGCCGGGTGACCCAGCAGCTTCCTGCTAACTCAGATCCAATGGACTTAGCAAATGGTCACCTCCAACCATCTTACTTTTGTCTGCCTCCAGACTGCACCCTGGCTTTCCACTGAGCTGCTCTCTGGAGACTGAACTCCTCTCCATGAGCTTTCCTTTCTCCTGTACTGGTGCTTAGGGAAAACCTGCTGTTTGGGACGTGCCCACTATAGCTTATTGCAGCAAAACCTGTGCCACGGGGCTTTATTGCCTTACCTGAGGTATCTGCCTTTGGTGCAAGTCTCCCACCTTAGAAAAGCAGCTGGGATTTCCCCCAGCCCTGTGCTTGGTAAATATCTGGAGTTCCTAGTAGGGCTGCAAAGCAAGGCAGAGATGTGGGTAACTCCACCAACCCCCATGACTTGTCCAAGGACAATGCTCCAGATGCAGAAACCTCTCATCCCTCATTCCCAGCTTCCAGCCCACTGAATCCCTCTGATCAAATGGCATCTTTGTAAAACTCTTAGTTTAATATATGTCTGATGCTTCAAACCTCTGAGCAAGAAACTGTTAAGGAATCTTCCCTGTCTGACCATCCAGGAGCAGCTCTGGCAGTCACCCTTGTACCACCTGAGCTGGGACAGAAGCTACACACCCCCCACTCACACAGTCAGACCAGGTTTCCTCACTGGTTTGACCCCAGGTTTTCCATAGCCGAGTTTTCAGATATCCCAATCCTTAAAATAATTTCATCATGGTACAATAACTAAATAACAAAACAACAACTTGACCTGATGCCTTTCACTAGGGACCCAGAACAAGGGAACCCCTGAGCTTTTATACCTTTTATACCCTCACAGTCTAAGCATGGTAAAGTCTGGGGGTTGTTGGGGGTGAGTGTCCAGTACCTGGCTGGGCCACAGGTCCCTGTGTCCTTTATTATGGAAAGGATCAGTGCCCATTCCCATCCTCTTGCCTGGTGCTCAGGCTTGGGCTCCTGCCCCCTCCAGAGCTCAACCTGCAGCTGGCCCTGCAGCTGCACACTGAGCTACCTGCACTGAATGCATTCCTTAACACAGCTAATGTAATGGAATTTATTTAGATTCAGAAGCATGGAGAGCTTCTTTCAGGAAATGGGGAAATGGTGGGTGTTGCAAGAAATCTGTTCAGCAGTAAAATACTGATGGTTTGCCGGATGTGGCTTGGTGACATGCCAGATTTCACTACAATCCGTGGAATATTCTGTAGCCTCCAGTAAATCCCTGTTCCTGGTAGCACAAATAGTGACTGCAGTGGTGTTTGGCACCTACAGCCACAGAGAGCAGCAGTAGGCTGTGCAATCTGGGCCATTGCAGTATCTCCCTGCTCCATCAGCATGGGCTAATTGCACCATCAAAGATATATAGTATAGTCAGGACTCCCTTCTCATTTGTTAACACTGCATTCCCTGTGCTGGTTGCAGGGCTGGAAACATTACTTCCCTTAATCACCAGCAGTATTTATTTACTTTCTTTGGTCGAGCAGAACCATTATTCTTTGCTCTCAGCATGTGCTGACAGATTTAAAAGGTACACTAATAAGAGTAGAGGACAACTATCACATTCTTGGACTAGTAATCAGCATATACAATAACTCAGAAGTCAAATGAATATTTAAAATCATTACACACTCCTAGTCCTATTAGTGGAGATCCCCCTACCCTAAGGTATGGAGTGTGTGTCCCTCAGCAGTGATATCTTTATTGCAAAGCCCAGTGTTACCTTTGGAGCTTGAAAGATTCCCTTCATAAATATATGCATGCCTCTACCTAGGGGTAGTGATTTAATCTAGTGAGAAGGCTGCTATTTGGCTGTATCCTTCTTATTAAATTTTAGGAGAGCCGTGGTTAACCCTTCCTTTCCCACCTCATTGAAGCTCCTCATAGCTGCTTATTTCAAGATGGTGCTAGAAGACTTGTGCATTTATGTGCTTAGTCTGTAGCCAAAGACAGGCTGGTTCTTAGCCTCTTTCTGCTTGCCTGGACCATTCAGGCTGCAGCAATGCTGCCTCTTCAAGCTCCTAGTCTCAAGAGGAGTTTAGTATCATTCAAAGCCAGAGCTTAAACCCTCTGAGAGAGTTCTGGCTTCACCAAGTTGTGTATTTTTGCCTGTTGACGTGCTTATTCCTGACATCACTTCACCGATAGTATTTGAGAGAGAAAGTGGGCAAACTGAACAAGCTGCACTGGAAAGACAGAAGGACTCTTTATCATTCAGTTACTGTCCTCAGCCCTTTGTATTCTCTAAATGTCAATGACTGCCACTGTGATTATCCTCAGGAATAATCATTTTCCCTTTCATCCTGAGTTTTACATATTTCTCTGCCTCAGTGTAAGGGTTGTCTTACGGGAAAGTTTTCAGCCAAGATTAATCTGACCCAATATAGACATCTGGAACAAAGATGCAGCTGAGCTAATTGTCTAAACTCTCTTTAAAATCAACCTAGAGAAGCAGGCACTTCAAAGAGACAGCTGAGTTCATCCCAGAGTCAACAACTAAGACAGCTCAGATGGATTGTGCCCTAGGAGTGCCTATTTCTGCCTGCAGTGAAGGAAACCTAGGGTGACTGGCACAGACATAGATGTCCACATAGACACTGGAAGTTAAGAAGCCCAGCCTAGGTGTCTGCCATGCCTCTGGGGCTTGTGCAGTAGCACAGCACGGCATGGTGATGGTTATTAGTCGTGTTCATGCCCTCGTTCCTTCAGAAAAAGAAAAGAAGCAGTCTCTGTGCAGAAGAGATGGGAGACCAGGCTCCTTATGTGCTCCAAGGGAAAGAGGATACTCCAAATACTCTGCAGAAGTAAACAACCTGGTAACCATCTCGTTCCAGTGGGTACCTCAGTGAAATGCGGGTGGGTTTTGAGTGTCTCAAGGCACGCACAAGTGATTTGTGCAGCTCTGATGATTGATTTGAGGTGAGGACTCTGTGGTTTCCTGCAGAACCCTTCTCTCACTATTTCAGCATTGCTGGTCATAGCCAGTCTGTGGGAGCAAAAGGGGTCTGCCTTAGATTTCTGCCCTCCCTGCCTGTGAGGACTGAGCAGGGCTGAGAGCCTGTCTGTGTCTGTGCAGAGGGGGAAACGGGGAGGAGAATATCAGTGCAGCCTCTTGCACGACAGCCCTGACCTTTGCCATGTCCGTGGGTTAGTTCCTCCTGCCCAGGCCTTGGGAAGCAGGGAGATGAAACCCTTCTCCTTTGGCAATCCAGTTGTGTGGAGGATACCTTAAGAGAGACTCCCAACCTCACAGAAATCCCAATAAATTACAAAGAGGGTAGAAGCTGCACTAACAAATGTGTTGATTTGGGCCCTTGGAGGTTTGTGTTGGTTGCACTGGCCACACTAACCTGGGAGAAGGAAAGTCCAGCCAATTGTCTTTTACTCTCCTCCTTCTCACCTACTCTAATTGGAAAATCTGAACATATTGCCCTAATGTGCAATTTTTCCTGGCTTTTTTTTCCCATCAAATTGTGTGACAAGAGGGAAATTAGCCAAATATTTTTATGCTAGAGTTCTGGACAGACAGATTGAATTCATGTAACAGCAACATGGACTCTCGAAAAAGGAATCACTGCAAGCGTGACCTTTTCGGGCAAGTTGCCAATCTCTGGGTTATTTAATGTAGCAATTACTTGATTATTGAAAGTGCTAATCAGCAACATAATCCTTGATGTTAAAGTTTAGTTTCTCCATCAGGACGTGGACTGTCAAGCTGTTCTAGCTCGATACAATTTGAAGAACTATCAAAAGATGTCTCAGTGCCAAAGTCCTGCTATGATAAAGGAATGAAGCTAGGAAGAATATTCTGTTGAGTGTTATATTAACAAGTTTCAGCAATGTGAGTTTCTAAAATTAGCAGTGTTAGTGTTGCCTGCCTACATTCTTTATGCCCTGGCGGGATCAGTTTTAACCCACCAGCTTTGATGTCAAGGTTTCCCAAAGCAAAGAAACGAAAACACTGAGGTCTGCTTGGATTTAACATGATAGTTTTGTTAAACTAAAGGAGAAAATGAAGTGGCACATGCTAAACTCACAACTAGCTTCTGTGTGTGTGTATGAGTGTGTGTGTGTTGAGTAATCCTGTGTTGGGGACAGAGTGGTAAGGAAAGGAAGGCGCTTTTCTGCTTGTGTCAGCAGAATTTCTTCCAGAAGTAAAGGAAATAGTAGGTGTATGACCACTTACAGAGCCAAGCTGTATGTCTCAGGGTCAGTACCTGCTGAGTGAAAGGCCCAAACCTTCATCTGTCTAGTCCATGCATTGTACTCGTAAAAATATACAGCATGCAGAGCATTCAGTCCAGAGCAGAAGTAATGTATGTCCCACTTGGAGCTCCTCTGCCCATAATGGTCCAGCACAAGATTTCTTGCTCTGGTCTGGATTCCTGAGGCAAGGAGCATAGCTATTAACCTCTTTTTTTTTTTTTTTTTGCCTGACAGATTTTAGCTCTCCTCTGTCACTGTGGTATCTATCTACCAACATCTCACCTCTGCCCAGCTTGCTATGATCAGGACAAAATTTGAGCTTGAAGATATACTTGAAAACAGATTTTCTATATTTGAACACATTTCTATGCTAGTCATCTTTGTTGACATGGTACTACAAGCCAGAGCCTTAGCTAATTTTAACTGGATATAGTTCCACTGATGTCAAACTAATTTAAATCAGCAGAGTAATTGGACTCATACACTTAACACGTACTCTTCTGCTTCAGAAGTTTTCCTTCACCTGGCTTCTTATGAGCCTACAGAAATTTTCCATTTATCCAAAGTGGGAGAGGAGAGACTTTTAACACCACAAAGCCTTAAACACATTTGCTTGGAACTGATGCTTTACCCTTGAGAGCTGCCTGACTCTACCAGTGTGATCTTATGTTTCAAAATTGCCTGTATACCTTCTCAGGTATATTGAATCAGAAAAAGGATTTCCCACCAAAAAGAAAAAAAAAAAAAAAAAAAAAAAAAATTTCTCAAAATAGTGAAGTATAAAATGACATACTTCCAGGGTAGCTTTCAGCTCCCACATCTTGCTGCTGGGGTGTGGGAGTGCTAACTTCCGTCTCAGTGGCAGTAAATAGCAGGCTCGTGGTACACTGCCACAGATCTCTGCACACTCTTTGAATCAAAGGAGCAAGTGCTGATTTCTGATGGGCTCCTCCTGCTTTTCTATAAAACCTCCTAGGGCATATGTTTCAAATATGAAATCTGATTCTTGAACTCACTTTAGAAAATAACTAAACCTGGTCTGATTTGTAAAGGTAATAAGCATCTAGGGCTGTTGGCAAACAAAACACACGGCCAGAACTTCAGACAGCAAAAGAAGGCATGGCTCAATTGTCAGACCCACAGAAATCTGAAGAACCTGTGTCACCTACAGACTGTAGTCTACCTGACAGCTCCCAGGACCTCAGACCACTGATTTCAGAAATAATTTTGGTGCTTACTTGCCATTATTAGTTTTAATTGTCTTTTGAAATTAAAAATTACTTGAACTGAAATAAGCACCATGCCCCTAAGCTGGTACAACCCACATTCATATTGAAACAATAAGTTACTCATAATTCTTTACTGGGCTTTAAAGACTGATCAGGCACTTTCATACCTATAAAGGTGTAAAATGCTCCTCTTATTTAAGTTGGTTCAGAGCAGATTTGGCTGCACTGAAAAGTGTTAAGTGTGAAACTGCTGTATGGGGAGACTTGAGCTCTGCATCAGCCTGTCCTTGTGCTGTTGAGCTACTGAGCAGGGAAATTTTATGGGGGTGGGGAGGAAAGCACAACTCATAATTAAATACAGAGTCCCTAACAACAAAGACCATAGTAAAACAGACTCTTGTAAAGACACTTGTAAAAACATCATCTAGACATCGATTGCCTTGACATGCAGGGGCCAAGATGCTGGATGGTATGTGGTGCTGGATTGCCACTGAAATCTGATGAGGAGTTAAGCACCTCACAGCCCTTGTGAAGCTTGACCCTGAAACACCATGGCCAGCTTCAGTGCAGAGCAGTGAGCTCTGAACAACTGTGAGGAGCTTATAAACTATTTAACAGTATTACAAGCAATACCTGAAAGTGGAGAGAAAGGAGCAAAACACTTTTGAGGACTGTGGTTATGAAAATTTGGGCATACTCAAGCAGTGAGCCATAGATTTTAGGATAAAATTAAATTAGTGTTAAAAAAAACACAGTGGAAGATTGAAGCAAAGTAGGAACAAAGCTCTTTGAGAAAGAAGTATGGAGGAAATCAGACAGTGTCAAGCAAGACTTTCTGAAGCAATTTTTGTTTACAGATTACCTGCTGAGTCTCTCCTGTCTATTTTTAGGTCCCATACAGGTAAGCATGTTTCTGGGTGCCTCCTTCAGTCAAAACCTCATGGCAGAGACATACTAATCATGACCTTATTTACATTATTTTGATAATGAGCTGCACTGCACTCGCAGGACTGCAAGTTGTATTTGGAAACTTGTGTGATCATCTCGTGAGAGCCGTGAATCGAAGCAGCCTCTAACATTCTTCAGAACCCTCAATTATTTAATGTTTGCTTCTACCATGAAAATTGCAGCTGATTAAATATCTGGGCTTGATCCTGCTCAGTACTGTGTGCACTCAGTGCTCGGTGCCTCTAATGCAAGTTGAAGGCCCTCGGCAAGTTACAGATCGAGGTCCTGCCTCCGACTCCTTTGCATGGCTTTACTTCCCCAGACACAGCTTTGGTATTTGAAAAGAATGGTATTCCTGTACAACATGTGTCTCAATTTGTAATGATATCCGCCCTGCAGCTGGCTTGCTTTTCCAAGTGTTTCTGAAACTTCGCTGCCTTAAATTCGAGCCAACCTTCAATAACAAATTATCTAAAGGCAAAGAGGCTGAACTGCGTTTGCTGAGAGGACACCCTTACTCCCTGCTGTGCTCCATCCTCCAGTCCCAGTGTTGGACTTTCATGCTGTGTAATGTAATCATCTTCTATGTAGGCAGATATTTAAAAAAAAAAAAAAAAGAAATAGGGAGTTTCGGGATTGGGTAGTGTTGAGTGAAGTGGCTGTGGAGTTCTGACCTCTCTGGAAAGATCTGCATCCCATCATCAGGCGGTTGATATTGAAACCTATGGTTAGAGCAATTTTCAGCCATTTATTTGGAGCCCACTTGGTTAAATGTAAAACTTTGTGTTGCCTGCTTATGCTCCAAATATTTATAAGGTTTCATGAACCACTTGTGCTGCCACTTCTAAGTTCCTTATCCAAAAGGAAGAGAAAAAAAAGCCCTTTCCCACAGGAATTCTCCAATTGAGAGAATCTTGAACCCAACTAGAGAAGATACATGATGAAGTCACTGAAAATTTGAATTCTGACCCCAAATTTCAAAGATCATTTAAAATGCCAATTCAGTTTTATTTGAAGCAGTTTACAAATAATTGCTGAAATGGTTATCTTGGTGGGAAAAGTATTATTCCTGTCTCCTTGAGGTAGGAAATAGAGAAAACCTAAATCAATGTTTGGGCCCAGTGCAGATTTTTCAGTGCTCAGCAGTGCTGAGGATAAAGGAGATGCCCTAAGGTGCTTGGCACTGCACTTAGGACTATGCCAGGTCTCACCCACTTGCTCCTTATGTGTTCTGGGTGGGTTTTTCCTCTTCCTTCTCCCACAGTATAATCCATGTGACATTTTTGCTGCCTGAGCATGCCCCCTTCTTTCAGAAGAGTCTCCATCTGCTCTTGCTTAGACTTGAAAAGAACCAGGACAAGGGCTGTGAAAAACAGGGAGAAACCCTGTGAGGACAGTGCCGGGCACGCAGTCCTGGATGGTTATGGACAGTGGAGTTGTTAATGGGAAAATGTTGATTGCTTCCTGATACAGGATGCTGAAACTTTTCACTAAGAAGGTTCATTGCTGCTTCAGCAAGTTTTGCTATTATAATTGTTATAATTTTGTGGCCCACAATAACCTTTCAGGTTAAAAAGCCAGGCCCAGATGTAGCCCAGGTGAGGAGGAGGACTCTCCCAGGGAGGTACAAGCTGTGGCTCAGCAGGACACCCATCCTCACCATCCTCCATAGCACTACCAGGACTTAAACTGCCTTTCTCTGGATATTTAACTGGTTTTACTGGAGAGATCAGATTGAATAAGAAAATTGAGAAGCATCTTGGGATAGCCAGAAGCATAATGGTTTAGGCCCACAGGAGACTGCTGAAATGCATGTTGAGCTTACTATTCTGATTCAGACAAAATCAGGGGTTTAAAGAAGGGTTATCACATCACAGTGGTTGCCTGTTTTTGGAAAAGGAGAGTAGAAACTGTCTGGATCTGGCCTACCTTCTATTTTAGTTTTTCAGTTTCAGGGTTTTTTTTATTTGGTTTGGATTTTTTTGTTTGTTTATTTGTTTGGGGTGGGTTTTTTTTGTTTTTTGGGGGTTTTTGTTGGGTTTTTTTGTTTGGTTTGGGGGCAGCTGGTTTTTTTGGGTGGAGGGGTTTGGACAGGGATTGTTGTTGTGATTGGGTTTTTTCTGTTGGGGTGTTGTTTGTTTTTTTGTTATTTTTTAAAAAATGCCTTGCAAAATTTCAACTTTATCCCAGCTTAGAATGGGAGAATTTGTTGAAAATTTGGCTATTTTTTTAAAAAAGGAAAGTCATATCTTCTGCCACATCTGCACACCAGTGAGGCAAAGCACCCTACTTGCAAGGCTGGCAAACACGCTGGTGCTGGACTAACTGGGGGACACTGGGCTGTGTTGTTGTTGTGGAGATACAGCCAGTTACTCGAGTGTAAATCAGGACTGGCCCTGGCAGGCTCTGTGGTCTGCCATAGCGGACACTTCCAATGTAGAGATTAGAAGTCCAGAACCGTGATGGCATTTTCCTCTTTGCGTGATCCATGTACATACTTCAGAATGCCCCAAAATATAAACCAGAGACCTCCTGTCAGTAACAGCCTGGAGAGAATAGTGCAAAAATTCACAGTGTTGGGGGTGTCCTTACCACTTCTTCTGCCTAGGCATAAAAGGCAAATCCCAGGGCTCTTCCCCAGTGCATTCCCTAAAATCACGATGTCTGCTCAGGCTGCAGCTCATGTTTCAGTAGAAGGGAGAGCCTGAGTTCCACAGGTGACCCAAAGCTGAGGAGGATCTTTAGCTTACAAGGTCAGAGCAGAAGGAAATCACTACCTTTGAAATCCAGAGTTGGTGCTTAAGGACTCTGCTTGTTTTCCCATTCGTGCTGAAGGCCCTCCCTTCTTTTGTAATGTGGCATCCCTTCCATTAGCTCATGGAAAGATAAATCATAGAGTATTCAAAGGGGAAGGTTTTAATGAAGAAGCTTGAACTGCTTTAAGAGAAAAAATAAAAAATTACAGAACTATTACAAGTAACAGATGATTCCCGAGTGTTTCCAGGACTGAGCTTGCTCCCATGCTGACTTTAGCTGCACTCTTGTGGTTTGTCTTCAGAGCAGTTTCCCTGAGAAAATAATTGCAGTGCCTTTACTCTAGGGCCATGCATGTCCCAGATGAACTAGACCTCTTTTAGCACATCAGCATTCATTGTCGGGGTGAATTAAGTGCTGTGCTAAATTATGGAAACTCTACCATTCCAGTCCACATCAACGGTTGTTTCAGCCTTCCCCACCCAGTCTCTAATTTTTCCTGAACAATAAGATCCTGAATCTGAAGGCAGAAATGTTCAATGGGGCATAGAATGACAGGGAAGCAAACATGGAAAAAACTGTGTGTGTGTCTGGGTGTGTGCATGAGTCCAAAGCCATGCCGATGACATGGCCCCTCTGAGGGGGCAGGGCATCACTGTGTGAAAGCAGCTATTTCTGGTGGCCATCACTGCCAGCAGGGGTGTGCTGCCATGCTTGGCTCCTGGGGCAGTGCTGGGAGCCGACACACGGGGATCAGTGCTTGGGTGTGAGGGAGCAGAAGAAGGACATGTCCCTGCAGCTGAGCCACCCAGCTCTTCAGCTTGGAGGGGCAGGGAAGTGAGGAACACTTCCAGCATTTGGCTCTACCAGGCAGGCCCAAGCTTCCCACCACAGGACAAAGGGCTCTGCAGCTCTGCAGCAGAAAGCTGGAAAGAGCTGGGTAACTGCAGATAGGGAGCAGAGAGTGGGGAGGCTTTGCCTGAGCTGCCAAACTGGCCTGCCATGCTCTAATTCTGTGCTGCTCTGAGTAAGACGTTAAATCCTCATGTGTTGGGCATCAGCCAAAGAGGAAGCTCTGGGTAGGTGGGTGCAGCTGTGTCACAGCTGCTGATTGCTCAGTTTTTGACTAACAGCCACACAGGGCACCAGTGCAGCTCTCACCTGTTGCATGGAAGTGCTGCATCACTGTCTGAGCCCACACAGATGAACTTCCAAGCCACCTGCTTGAGCTAGGTCATCCTCCATTTGTTATTCTCCTTCCTCACCACGTTAACCATAGGGCAGGAATGAGCCTTCTACTTGTTTTCTTTTATCTTTTCCATGCTGCCTCCTGGGTTTGAACTGCAGCCTGCCTCTAACTTCTAGGTGGTCCTCCAACCCAGGATCAGCCCAGCCCTACTTGACTTTGGAAAGCAAGCAAAACCCAGTGTGCTTACCTCAGCAAAACTCACATAAGCCCATCTCCATGGCTTTACCCTGATGAAAATTCTTTTGTGGTTGATGCAATTTTTCTATCTGATCAGCAATATTTGATGTGCATTGAAGGCGGGTTCAGCTAGGGTGAAGAGCATATAGTCACTCTCCTAAAAAGTAATTTGGGTTTTTCTGGGGGGAGATATAAATAGCTGACTTTATTGTGCTGGTCATGCACGCTAGTGCTGGCATGAGGTGCATAGCATTGAACTCTGAAGCAGTGATGACTAGTGTGTTCTCATTTCTTCACAGAACTTTGCATGCTATGCCTGATACAGATTTTTATTTTGTAACTTGATTGCTACAAAGATGCATTCATCAAACGCAATTACTGCCATATGAGCCAGTCAACAGGGAAGGTCCTTCTCACTGTTCTGCACACCCTGATACACTGAGTCCATCTGCAGAAGGGCAAAATAGACAGAACTTACACAGCTAGATGACTGCTTCAGGCAAGAGTCACTGAACTTCTTTGTGCTTTCCCTCCAAAATCCCTTACTGGTCTGTGCTGTACCATGTACCGTGAGACTGGTTAGTGAGGGATGGAAATTCATTTCTGTTGATGTATGGAAAGAGAGAGTAGCGTGAGGCTTCATATAGACATTACAGGTTTAATTTTCCCTGCTTCCCTTTTTAGCCCAAGACTTCAAGCCAAAAAATGTGGCAGAAAGCAGTTGTGTACTTCACCTTAGTAGGTGGATACATCCCAGTTCTCAGTCTAGTTCTTGTTCGCAGCTCTCTGTACACACAAAGAAGCTCATCTCACTGGGCACGTTGCCTGAAAGCACAAATGTTACTCCTTAACCTAGATATAGTGGCCTCCATGTCGTGGAAGTTTATGCTGGTCAACATATTCCATGTGCCTTCCAGTCTCTGCTTTAAGGAGAGTGGATCTTTGGCAAGGGGATACAGGCACATTATTGAGAGGGATTGCAGAGGAGCCAATGTGAAGGGAAGATCGCGGGGCAGACTGAGAAGGAAAATGTGCCCCAGCAACAAAACTAAGGCTGATAAGTACAGCAGAGTTTCAGTCCAAGTCTGCAGGGGACAGCAGATCCCATCCAAGGAGATAAAGTTCAAAGCTCACTGTGCAGGGAGAGGGGACAATCCCTGCTAGATAGCTTGCGTGGCCAGCTGACAAGGGAAGCACAAGCGCATGAAGCAATGGTGTATCTCCCGCTAGCCCCTAGAAACACTAAGGCTCAGGAGCTTATAATTGCCGGGGTGTTGTTGAGAACGAACTATAATTCTATCAGTTTCCAGCTTTTTATCACAGGAGTTCCTTCATCTTCCTCTCCAGCAGCCTTGGAGGCTGCGTGTCCCAATGGCCCTCGAGGCACGAGGGGCAGGCGAGGCCGGAGCGGTGGCCTTGTGCCTCAGCCTGGCTGCCTGCCCAGCGGGAGGCTGTGCGGGACGTGAGCTCAGGCAGTGCCCAGCCTGCCTGCAGTGAGCCTCCTGCCGCTCACCCTGACCCCCTCTGCTTGTCTGCTTTGCAGGAGCGCTCGCTGACAGGGTACCTTGCATGGAGAAAGGGAGCAGAGCAAACCACGTCACTCCACCGAATGACACCAGCTGGTCCGCTCACCATCCCCTCTGGCTGAAAGTCCAGCAAAGAAAGCAGCTTCCTGTCATGAAGCCCCTCCGAGGAAGCCTCGGTCCCACGGGTGCCTTTGACCCAGAAGACAGCACATCATGGATCCACACAGTGTGCTCAGCATTCCTGCGACCACCCCCCTTCTCCTCTCGGAACGCTTTTTCCTCTTGGTTTCTTGCTGGGGGGGATTTTTCACCCGGGTTTCAAAAACCACACGGACCAACATAGGTACTTTTCCCTCACTGACTTTGAAGTTCAGATATTTGAGACTGGACAATGATATGGATTTTTTTTTAATTTTTTTTTTCCTTTGAAAAACTGCTGTGGTTTTGCTGCTACACTAAGAATCGTGATTTGCATTGTATGGTTTTGGACCTATTCAAGTTTTGATGGGGGAAAGGGGTAATACTGGAGTAGCAACGCTTCAGAGTCATCTCTGTCCTACCCATGATGCACTTTTAAATGAAGAGTTAGAATATTTTATTGGCTAATATACTTTCCTTGTTATTTTTACAAAGGCCACCTTTATCCTTTCTAATGCCATATTTTCAGTGTTACACTTTTATGGCTTTTAATTTTTGATTTGACAGATGTAAGAAGCAGCATGAATAGTTTATACTGTGGTTTTTCAGAGACTGAATGCCAAGAGAACTCAGTAAATGTTTATTCTTCTCAGCTTTCTCTTTAAATTCCCCTAAATAGCGCCCCATTTGGGAACAGAGCAAGAGTGTTGAACTAAAGACCAAAATTCCCTCAAGGTGTAAAATAATCTGAGGGGAATATTTGCTGGGCGTCATGAAAGACTTGGATGAAATTTCAACCCTGATGGTTTTCAGTGATCCAGGAAGGCAGTGAGACAATCTCTCCATATGCATAGCCCTTTCATGATAATTAGAATGGTATGGACAAACCAATGAAAACAAGGGTAAAGTGAGAAAGATCCCCCATGATTCTGTTTCACTGTTTGCTTTCTCCTGTCATGGTTAAGAGAAATGTGCAATTTGATCCTCAATCAGTGGGTGGAGGATAACAGGGTAGAATTTACTTGTGTGCACTTGTACAGTTGTAGCCAAGAGTCCAAAAGTACACTAGAGCATGTTATACTGGCACTGAATTGGTAAGAGAGTTGTGGAGTATCCCATTCTGACAAATAATAAAAAAAAAAAAAAANAAAAAAAAAAAAGAAAAGAAAAAAAAATACAAAAACCCATAAAAACCCCACAAAAAATCACAAAGAAAGAAAAAAACTTAAAAAAAAAAATTCAAATCACCTTGTGATTCAGTGTAACTGTTTACTAACTCGAATAAAGCAATTGTTCACTCTTGAGTGTTCAGAGTACACCTTTTCTATAAGGCTGCTGCGGGGAGGAGAGGAGCAATTTGCAGGAGCAGAGTCTCTGTGTCAGTGGTGTTGGGAGCAGGGCAGCAGAGTCAGTTGAACCAGAGCCTTGTAGTGATGGTGCACTATGAGCACTATGTATATACTGTATTTCTATATTTTCCTTTGTACAGATTCACTTAAGTCAAGCTACTGTTTTACAGGTGCTCCTTATTTATTAGAGCTGTGAAAGCTTGGAAATCACACCGGGCGAGTAAGCTCGCTTTTTAAAAAAAAACAAAACAAAACAAACAAACTAACAAACAAAAAAACCCAACAAAAAAAAAAAAGGGGGGTGGGTGGGGGGAATCCAACAACTCTTGAGTCTAGGGAGAGAACTCAAAGACATTTTCATGAAACATCTTCAAGAGAGCAAGAATCCAGAGCACCCTCAGTGTGCTCTGCTTTCCTTTTGGTCTTGCAACGCTTTTCTCTCTCCCTGACTGGTGTCAGATTTATTAAAACAAAATAAATCTCCAAGAAAAAAATGCACTTAAACGTGCTGTTGTTTTATTTTTCTTTTTTCCCCCTCTTTGTGCATGTAGTTATTCATTCCTATACCTGCCTGGTCACAGACAAAAAGACCCCTGAGCCTGAAGCCACAGCAAAATACATGTAAGTTGTTCTTGAAAGCTGTATCTGTTTCCCCTGCATCTTCGTGCCTCCCTTGACGCTTCTCAGTTTCTGCAGTGTTTAAGGCATGGAGAGAAAAGACCCTGCAGTTAGCACAGTGCAGAGTTAGGTCCTGATCTTGGAGAAGATCCCTGGATAGATGCAGCGGCTGCAGCGTCATTGATTTCAAGAGGATCTGTGCAGGCGCAGCTTTCTCATGCCACATCTGGGGCAGTGTACGGAGAGTATTCTGCCTGCCTTTGTGAGGATGGGGATTTTCTGTGCGTGAACTCCCCCTGAAATCAGAGGTTCTTGAAAGGGCCAAACTCCTCCCAGGTGCCCCCAAACCTCTGCAACAGCTATCTCACACAATAGCGTTCGCTTCCCAGCTCTTGGCCAGCACAGCCAGCGCTGCTGATGGAGGGCTTGGAAATGTCCAGTGAGCTCTGGAACTGTTTGACTGATTTCATTAACCAGCCATGTAAGGCAAACAACAACAGCCTAAGCATGCCTGCTTGGAAGGGCACGTAGAGTAAAGCTTGTCTCCCTAGTAAACAGCTTGCTGCATCTCTATTTATTCATCTGCAATTGGCTGTAAAATGAAGGCCGTGTGTATTGATTTTGCTTTTGTCAGTGGTCCAGAATTGTTAGCACACATTTGCACTCTTCTGAAAAACAACAGACTCTTTAGAGAAATCTTTCTCTCTGGTGAACTGGTTTTCTTTTCCAGAAATGGAATCAGCTTGTCAAAAATCATCAGGACAGCAGAGGTAGAGAAAGTGATCTAGGCTAGAGCTGGCTTCACATGTTTCCAGTGATCACAAACTTACCTTAGCTTTCCTGAGAATTTGCTCACCTTATACTTTCTTAACATCTTACCCTAAAATTCAGAATGTGAACAACTGCTTTGGACAGCTGAATCAGTCCATTGTTTGCTATTGAAAAAAAATCTCCAGCTGCATATATGGGGAGAAATATCCAAGTATACATAAACCTTGAAGAAAATGCAGACCAAATGGTACAATACATTATTCAAGAGAAACCTGCTTTATTTCTGAGGCCAAATCCATCCCTTGTATGATGCCAACAAAATGAATGGAATTACACAAAGGATGTAAAGGTCCTTTGCAATTAACGAGAACCCAGCAAACCCTTGCAGAACGGTGCTCCCTTGCTGCTGACATTATTTATTAAGCACTAAGACCTAATAGCCAAGCCAAGCACTTTCCTGGAGAACTTGCCACCAAGGAGCCAGACAAAGGAAATCCTGTGCACTGGGAGATAGAGGGGGAGGTTCCTGTGTGCCAGAGCCATCACTCCAGCTCTTGCTCGTGTGGGGTTTTTGGGCTGTGGAGAATGTCTCTGTGAGCAGAGAGAGGCGGTTTTGCCTCGGGTCTTGGAGCAGCCGGCCGTGCCTGCATCCCTTCACACTGCCAGGGCAGAGGGGGAATTTGCTGTGATCAAGCTGCATGGGCCCTTCTGCTAGCACTGACTTCTTGCTGTCAACGAGAATTTTGCCCTTGTGATAAAAGGGGGTCTTCGTACTGCAAACGCTCTGCATTAATTTCCTCCTGTGTTGTCTTAGATGATTTTGAGAGCTTTATTTTTTTCAGAACGACTACGCATGACAGTTTTTTGAGTGGTCCAATTCTGTGAAAAAGGATGTCCCTCAAAATGAAAACAATTCGTGCTTTTTCCATGCTAAATGATAGAAATAAATTTGCTTTGTTCAAATAAGTGCTGTGAGCCAAATTTGAAAGGATGCTTATCCAAGTGAGATATCCCATTCTGAGGTCCATATTTGGACACTCAAATCAACACTCAGCCAAACACATGCATGAGGCATTTCAGTGCCATTTGGAGTGTCCATATATAGAACTGGATGCCCAAACTTCATTGCCTTTGTTTTAAAAATAGACATGGAATATAAAGACATCATTTAATAATAACAACTATGACAAACATTCTGGGTGCAAACTTAAGAGCAAATTTGCTGATGCTGGTTGAGGTTGATTCCCCTGGAATTGCTCTGGATTTACAGAGGTGTAACTTGGAAAAGCAGCAGCCTCTTAAGTTGTTTTGCCTTCCACTCTCACTTGATATTGAAACTTCACTTGATATTTGGGATCTGTGAGTAAGGAAAGGTGGCACTCAGGCAGTATCTACACATGCATGCAGCAGAGGGAGAGAGAATCTGGAACAGAGTTGAACCTGCTTCATACTGAACATAACAGCTCGAATGTTTTGAAATGGGGAGAACAGCTTTACATACATTTTAGTTGTCATTTATGTGGTATTGGGCACAGAAATGCATTGCTACCTTGAACAATGCTGGGACATTTTGCACGAAACATGGGAAGCACCAGCAAAACACAGAGCTGTGAAAACACAGCAGAGCAGCAACTTCTGGCTGTTTGCTTCCAGCAGTGGTGGGAGCATGGCTCCTCAGAGGTGCAATGGGTGGTGCTGACTGCAGGGCACTGCAGCTCTCCCAAGAGGAACAGGGTGTCTGATATAGGGGTGCCCCTCAGCCTGTCATGTTGACCACGAAGTTCTCAAAGTTCTGTAACAATGTGAGGAACAGACTCAGCCACAAGGAAGAAAAAGGGAATAACTTAGGTGGCTGGATGTCTCTTTTCTCCAAGCTGTTCCCTGGTCTCTAAAGCATCACCTATCCACTGGAGCAGGTAAGTGTCCCAGCCACTTCACCCACTGCCCTACTGAAATAAATTTTCCAAGGATACTCAAGACACAAAGAGGCAGCCAAATGCCAAATGCCCAGGACCTTTCCTTACAAACGATGCAAACATCTAAAAGTTGTGTATCCCTACATCAATAGTCCAGGCTCATGACTGTCACAGGAGAAGAGGCAGCCTCTCATTCTCCTTCCTGAAGCTCTCTGGCATCTGGGCAGCCCATGCTGCAGGTGGGATCCTGCCCTAGATGGGAAGGAAAGCTTGGTTATTATTCACTGATAAGATAGCTGAGGACAGAGATGTGTTGTGATTCCCACCTCTCAGCAGGCTTGCTTTTGAAGGACCTTGCTGGGCCTATTAGTGAAAGAAAAAGGCTTGAGGAAATAGGAATGCTGCCTTCTTTTCCAGAAAATTTTTGTACTCCGAGGGTTTGCCAAGAGGCCGGGAGACTCAACTTCACTCCCCTTCTTCAGCTGAAGGAATTGAACCCACACAGGCACATGCAAAACAAGTTGTCGAGAGAGGCTGCTATCCCTTCCCATGTCCCAGGCCAGAATCGATGTGATACAAACTGTCCTGGCTGATCTACTGGGACACAAGCTATGCCAAGAAAGGCAGAAGAGGGTTTCTTCATTTCACAGGGAAGAGACGTGAAGATGACATCCACAGTGCCAGGAAGAGGAAGCACAGTCCTCCAGTTAGCACTTGAGGCTCTGTCCTGGAACAAGGGCATCTGCTCCTCCTCCCAGAAGGGCTTTAGAGTTGCTGCATTTACTGACCCATTACAGAGCCCACTTCTGAAGCCAAGGGAGCCTTCCCTAAGCCAGCTCCAGGAGTTCACTTCAGTGTGCTGCAGTGAACAGCCCCGCCGTCCTCCCCGCTTCCCGGGCCCTCAGCACAGCAGGGCAGGGAGGGCAGGCAGCCAAAGAGCTCCCTGGGGCAGCAGCACTGGCAGCACCAGGCAGGCAGCTCCGGAGCAGGGGCGTGTGCCAGGCTGGCAGGGCTGCCCCGGCACATCTGCCCCACATGTGCTGGGTGATGCTGGCCCTTCGCATGACCTGCCCTCTCCTGAGCACCTCAGGACAGAGAGGTGGTTTCTAACTCTTGCCGAAGGAGATTGACTTACCGCACCCCCGCTGCTAGCATGGTCTTTGGCATGACTAGCCTTGTGCGACACATAACGTTTAGGACACACACACTCTCTCTCTCTCAGAGGACTTGGGAGCAGCCTGCTCTGTAACACCCAGGTATCTCCCAAAACACGAGGCTGAGCAGGCGCCTGGGCGCTGAAGCACGGCTGGATGCTGGGGAAAGCTCCCTGCTGCCCACACACTCTCACGAGAGGTCCAGCAGGATGATTTATGGCCAGGGTCAGGTAGAGGAGCTGACACAGGCAGGTCAGAGAGGATGGGTGCCAGCCCACAGGCTTATTGTCGGTCGACATCCAGGGAACGAGGTGGGAAGAGGGGGGAGCATGAGTCGAATTCCTTAATAACATGAATTATAAAATCATTTCCTGTGTTAGGGGTTAGGAAAGAGAGCGCAGGACCCGGAGATCTTCCAAACAGAAAACAGCTTTTGTTAAGGCTTTTGGCCGCAGGAGTTTGAGGAGGATTGGGGGGGCGGTGGGAAGGGAAAGTGCTGGCACATTTTTGGCTGGAAGCCTCAGACAACATATTTTTTATTCTAGTCTTTATTTTTCAAAATAAAGTTATGGCAAAGCAGCAACAAAGAGGGGAGAAGAAGGTGAAATTAGGAGGAACAGTACCCAAGTATTTCCCACTTCTTTCTGTCCCTGCCATTAAACACACAGGGTCTCCTTTATTATATACAGTAGCGGGATTAAGTCAGCAGCCCAAAGGCTAGGAATGCAACAAGATACTTTTACACTTATTGATCCTTTTTGGTTTTTTAGGGAGATTGTTTTCATGAGAGTTTAATTCACCTTTTTTAGCTTTTGAGTCTAACTGCCACACATTTTATCCCGCTTCTTTGTGAAATGCTAAATCCATCGGTAGGTTTTAGTTTTCCTGGTGTAACTTTTCAGAAACTGTATATCTGCATAGCAACTCCACTGCAGGCAGCTTATGTCACGGTATCACATGTCAGAAAGATGAAAAGAACTCCAAATCTGAGCTGCTCACAAACTTATGTCCCCCATTCTCGGACATATATCTTCTGTACTTAATATAAGTGTCAGGAAGGCAACTTCAAGGCCAGAGAGGTGCGAAGTTTTATCTTGGAGATGACNAAAAAAAAAAAAAAAAAAAAAATTACCTCAATTCATCTTTATGCAGACAGTCAAGTGAGAAACAAAGATTGTCTTTTTCCTCCTCTCCCCACTCCCCTGACCCCCACCTCCCTGTGTCCCTGTTGTCTGCTTCCAACTGCAACCTGAGACTGAATCCTGAGCCCAGTGTCCAGATTAGAGATTGTTGACTCAGATTTAGTGGTGAAACTTGAGCCAGGCCCTGTTGATGGCATAGCCTTGAAGGAGCAAGTTTACTTCAAGCCAAAAGAGAGATTACATGTCAGACGAGAGCCTGCCTTTTCTTTATCACAAACTTCCTGATCTCCCTCTGTTCTAATAGTGTGTGTGTGTACCCCCGCCTTGTGCCCATTTTCAATTCCTTCTATAGGGTGTCATAAATCAGGAAATTAGCAAGTGTGTGGCTGCCCTTTGCCACAGGCAGAGACAATGAGCTTGCTGTGTTTTTAACCAGTGGGTAGCACTTAACATAATCAATGGAGAGCTACGTGCAGAAAGGCTGAAAAATTTGGTCTGGGTCTGACCACTTACAGGGTATTTCTCATCACCCAGGCAAGCTGCTTTTATGAGAATATGACATGCCCTGGAAGCTTGCTCTCCATTTTGCAGGAGAGTCATTAAAAGAAATCATTACATGTTTTTTTTTGTTCCTTGGCACACATGCTGCTTTTCCTTGGCTTCTGATTTCATCCATCTTTCAGGCGCTTCGTGCCTTTAGTAATTTATGTGCAAGATTTTTCCAAACCTCCAAATGTTTTTCCATTTGGCAAACTGTGGAAGCCTCCACAGAATGTAACTGTAGAGTTTTCTTGTACTTCAAAACATGAGCCCTGTTAGCACAAAGATTCATCTAATACTTGTAATCCTGTACATAAAAGCTATAAATTCATCTAAGACAATCAAAGACATCGTTCCTTCTTGTAAGTCTTTACCAGCCTTGTTGCTGTAACCCTTTCCTTGATACACAAAAGGAGAATTTCTCTATGAACATCGTTGTTTTCTTTAACTATAGTTTTTTGGAAGCTTTATGGTACCATATGGAGAACTATTTTATTCTGCTGCTGGTAGCTTTCTCAGTACAGGCTATAGATTAGATAATTTTCCTTGTGTCTGATAGCCACACGCTATCAGTCAGACACATTTGCTCTCACAGGAAAATCCAGGAGAATTCCAAAGAAACAGAAAGTCTTCCCACCATAGAGAATCTAATGGAAATTTTTATTCCCTACTCTAATACTTACAACAGTTGATTAATAAAAAGTATCATGTATTTCACCATCCATTAAGCTCACGGGTTTGCAGACTGCTTTTTACAGAAGCCTCCTCACATTGCTCCTGTCCAGCCCCTGTCTTTTGACAGGGATACATGCTGGAGGATACTCTGGCCAGGCTTTTTAAGGGCTCCTAAGGGGATCGAGCACTCCTATGCATTTTGGGGAGGCTTAAGGAGGTCATCCAGCAGGGTAAGCATGGCCTCGAGAAGCAGCTAGGCTGCCATGAGTTGCAACCTGGGCTGCTATGGCTTTCTTTGGGAATGCTAATCAAAGGGGAGATTCATTAAATGTTTTTGATAATGCAACCAAGTGAGTGACATCCCTGAAATAGCAGGGTATGTAACCACGAGAAAAGAGATCTTTTTTCAGCCATCCATGCTCCTGGGAAATTATCAGACATTGAGGAAAAGGAACAGTATCTTTGCTTTTATTTGTTTATTTTCAAAATCCCTAAGTAGTTTACAAGGTTGCACTGTAAAATACTTTCATTTTCTGGAAGTCCCAGTTGGACCAAGTTCCTGAAAAAAGAGTCTGTTTTGCCAGCAGAAATTGGTCCAGTGCAGGCCTAATGTATTATTTACATGGAGCAGTGCTCCATCCTTGCCTTCTCAGCATGTACTGCCCTGCTTGACCTGGAAATAAATTCTCAGTGAGACTATAGAATAACTGGTGGGATAAGATGCTTCTACAGTTCTTCACCCAAACTCCTGCATCTAAACTGAATTTACATGGGAAGAACTTTATATGTTTCACTTCAGAAAGGACATCTCTCTTGCCTGTCAGTGCAAATCCTCCAGGATCAGTCTGGATCTACCCTGGCATAGGAGAGAAGTGAATCAGAGCAGTGGCAGGGACTTTTTTTTAAAAGAAATGAGGCTGAACACTGAGGGCTTTGATAGTCCATTCCTGTCTTAGTATCCATCTGTGTCAATCCAAAGAAAGTAGAGGGAAGGGTCAGGGAAATTCTTCCAGCTAGCATTGCTGTGATGGAGAGCAGAGTTAGTCTCTTATACGTCATTCCTCAGACTGCCAAACTGTGATGACATTTCTCTGAGACACACATGACATCTGCATTAAGAGCTGAAGATGTCATTGAGATCTGAGCTATTACAGTGAATTTATCGCTGTTACATCACTTTGAGATAAACTATGCCCTGACTAAATCAAATTAAGACTACTTTATCGGTGTGGGCATGAGACACATTTTTTTCTCATAATTTCCTTCCTCTTAAGTGACTCTAGACTTTTGCCTATCTCACTGGGTTGATAAATTAGCATGCTCTATTGTCAACATGCATTAAAAAAGAATAAATACACGTTGAAGGAGAGAATGTGTGGAAAACACCAAGAACACCTGGGCACGAGTATGTGCTTTGCCCAGGCTGTTAAGCTGCAGCATTTTACCATTTCCACAGCTCTTTTTTTAACCTAGTTTTTGTTTTTGTCTGGCTGAATGCTTTTCCTGCTCTCTAAAACTCCTTTGCATTGCATCCAGTTTGCTCTTCCAGAACTGATTGACTAGTACAGCAGGTCACCACCCCTGCTGAAATCAGCCAACAAGCCGACCATAACCCCAGCAGATGTTTGTGGTTTATAGGCCAAATGAGAGCCCCGCAGACCGGTGAAATACCAGCACCACAGATGTGGAACCTGGCCACTCGACACGAGCAACACAAAGCCCCGTCCTGCCCAGCCGGGCTGGGACTTCCAGAGGAGCAGAAGGTCTGAAAGACTAATTAGCCTGCAGAGCCAACACGCTGGCCTATGCTCCATCATTCCGATCAGCACAAAGTCCTTTAATGAAACGCCACATGAGTGAAGTCAGATGAGGCCCCTCTGTAAGTTCACCTCAGAGTCTGGCAATCACCTGAGTTCATGATGTCCCCAGAATGCGCCAGCCGGCTCTGCCAGGCACTGCCACACACCCCAGCTGGGCTGGGAATGCCCAGCCAGCCTCATTACCACAGTCTGCACTGCTCCTGTACTCCAAATGCAAAGTGGGGACATATAACCATGACACCTCCGAGAAAAAATGTATGTCCGGGTTCTTTTTTCTTTTTTCTTTTTTAGTTACAGACTCTGCAGGTAATTACTGAGGAAAAGAAGGATGAGCAAGCTCTCAGCACAACCCCAAAGAGATGAAGGATGGCACAGCCCCTGTTGAACCAGCCTCTTTTGTCCGAAGCACGTGCTGTTTCTCTGCTGAAAAAGCCAAGCGCATTCTTGTGTTTTCTGACAAGACAGACACAAATGATCTTTACGGTTAGTGCTAGCTCCCGAAATCTCCGCGGCGCCTTGCGCCTTGCCGCTGGAGCACCGGGAAGGTATGATTCAAAGAAAAGGTAGGAGAACAGCAGCGCAGGGGAGCCCACTGCCGGGCAGAGAGAGACCCCGAGCCCGTGTCCTGTTGCCGCAACGGGCCTTTTCCCACGTCCCAGTCCGGGCGCCGGGCGGTTTGAGCCAACACGGGCCCAGGTGGCGGGGCTGCGGGGCGGGCGGCGGCAGGGATGCTNCGGCGGCGGCTCCGCGGGGTGAGCAGCCGGGACCCGGGGAGGCGTCGGAGCCCATCGCCCCCTCCGCCGCTTCCCCCCATGGAGCGACGGATGGCGGGCGACGCCTCTTGCAGCCCCTGTTTTCAGGATGGCTTGGAAGTCGTCAGATGTCGGCCGTGGGTGATGCCCGGGGCTCTGCGGGGTCCTGCGGATATGAAAAGCTCGGTGTTCAGGGTGGATCCATCGAAGGAGGTTGAGATGCTTGAGCGCATCCAGAGGAGGGCAACGAGGCTGGTGAGGGGCTTGGAGCACAAGCCCTGTGAGGAACGACTGAGGGAGCTGGGGATGTTTAGCCTGGAGAAAAGTAGACTCAGAGGTGACCTTAGCACTCTCTACAACTTCCTGAAAGGTGGTTGTGCTCTGGTGGGGGTTGGTCTCTTTCACCAGGCAGCAACTGACAGAATGAGAGGACAGTCTTAAGCTGCGCTAAGGCAAATAAAGACTAGATATTAGGAAAAAGTTTTTTACAGAAAGGGTGATAAAGTATTGGAATGGTCTTCCTGGGGAGGTGGTGGATTCACCATCTCTGGATGTGTTTAAGACAAGACTGGATGTGGCACTCAGTGCCATGGTCTAGTTGAGGTGTTAGGGTTGGGTTGGACTCGATGATCTTGGAGGTCTCTTCCAACCTGGGGATTCAGTGATTCTGTGATTCTGTGAAGCTGCAGAAGAACCTACTTATGCCAAAGGCACTGAGATCTCTGAGATGTTTCAAGGAAGCTAAGCTCTTCAGTAAGAGTTAGGGACCCAAATGTTGTCAGAGGGTGTGTGGTTCAGGGGCAGAAGTGCCACCACAGATCTCTGGGACCAGCACTGCCATGTTTTGAACTGGCAGCACAAGTCCACTGGCCCTGAAATGCTGCCACACCAAGGTTTGTGGGGCTGCAGGGGTTTACTCCCACTGCAGGCACATGCATCTCTTGCAGGGCTGCTCTAGTGGCACACTCGGTCTCCAAAGGAATGACATTGCCAAGAACCCTGCCATGAGATCCCTCTCATTCCTGTAGGCAGTCCTGCAGGCTTCTCTTCTCCGGGCCTTGCTTCCCTGCTGGGAAGCCATCACACAGGATCTGGCAGCTCCAATAAACCTGGTGTCAGTGATTTGGTGGGTTTTGCTAACATGATTCCAACAGCTCTTTGTAAAACTTGAGTGGCTCTGTTAGAGACCAATATGCATCATACTTAAAATAAGTCTCCTTTTATTGGTAGGAGACAGGAAACAACAGAGTGATTAGCTTGTTCCTAAAGTATGTGACTAACTCATGGAAAGAGAGAAGCTTTTTTTCTGCTTTGTGTGTAGTTATTTATGATGTCTACTGAGGAGCCAGGTCCCAAAACAGTGCTCCTTGTCCCCCAGGTAAAGAGCAGGAAACTAATTTCTCACCTGTTCTTCATTATGAGCTCTGGAGATCGTTGCAGATTGACATTGGCCTCTGCTGTGCATAAACCTACAGCTACCCCTTTGCAGGACTGTGAGTGGTTAAATGATGTTAAGAAAATGCTTTTTCTGCACCTGGAAATGCAGACCCTGGAAGGGAAAGCAGAGTACATTTAAAAGGAAACGATCCCGTTCCACAAATGTATCTGATCCAAAGAATCCTTTACATGTGAAGATTTCTTGGATTAACTCTGTTAATCCCACATGATGTCAGGATGATCTCTCCATGGCTCTCCTTTTGAGTTATGCTTGTAGAGCAGAGGGTGAAGGCTGCTTCCCCCAGGTATGGTCTGTTACAGCTAGAGAGCTGAGATGGTGTTTTTGGCAGAGGATAACTCTGGATTGTGCTCCCATGTAACTGCTTTTATACTCTGTTCTCTAAAGTACAGAGAATGCCTCACTGNAAAAAAAAAAAAAAAAGCATATGCAGATTTCCTGCAGATTACATTCCATAGAAATAAAAACAGACCCAAAGAATATACATATGTATATAAGTATGAATAAGCCTTCTTGTAGGATGCCCTCAGTCAGGTGGGGTGTGCAAGGCACCACAACCTGAAAGAGAGAAACTATTAGAAGAAATTTCACTTTAGGATCAGAATTAACCAAAATTGGATGTAGAAAGCTACTTGAAAGATAAAAAGAAACTAAAAACTTATATTTATTCATGTCCAAAGAGTTATTATTGTAAATGTGAACAGAGAAAAACACTTATTTCCACAGCTCTAATAAAATTACAAAGGCAGTGTAGATCTTTAAACAGTAGATCCCACATACTCCTTTGGGATTTTATCTTTAAAAGGTTCTGTAAACTTTCTTTATCTTTAGCTGTACTGTTAATCCCCATAACTAAAATTAATTAACAAAATACTAACAACACTACCTTTAAAAGAAAAGAAAAATTAATTCATGAAATGGGATTCCAGGCCAAATGAAATACTTTTCTGCACCTTTTTTTTCCCCTCCAGGAATATTTTTGGAAAAAGTACAAGATTTTGGGTGAAGAGCAGTGATGCTATTTCTCTGAAATACTTTGCTGCCCCTGTCCTGCCCGTGTCCTTGACAGTTTCTTTTCTTTTATGATTTCTGTTTTACTTTTTCTGACTCAGAGGGGTAACAGACCTGATCTTGTTCAGCAGGCAACACTGGGGAAAATAATGCAATGACCCCTAGGCCACCTACTTAAAGGTGTGGGCATCTTTATAGCTGTTTCTAGGGCAGGCTCCATCCCCTACAGAAGAAACCCTTCCTCAGCAGCTGTGGATAGCTTCAGAGTCTTGGAACAGAGCACAGCTAATGAATTGCCTGTTAATGCCCCATCCATGCTTATGACAGTCAGTAAAGGCACGGGTGACAAGGTAATTTTTAATAGGATGAGCAGTGTGTCAGAATACTAATAAGGCACTAAAAGAAGTGATTTCCAGGGCAGTCACCTCATTGCTCAAGTGAAAGAGGGGACTATTCCCTCCGGCCCTTTCCTCAGAGCTCCCAAGGACTGTCACCTATAACGATCCAAATCCCACAGCCTCTTCTGAACTACTGCTTAATTAGGAAAGTACTTTAGAGAAAAAAAAAAAAAAAAAAGAGAGACAATCCTGCAAGCCACTGAGCTTACCAAACCTCACTGAGCTTAACTTAAGCCTTGCTTTAGAGTTTGGCTAGACTTGGAGGTTTTAGCTGGTTAAGGGTTAATTATTTGTGTTGTCTAAATAGTCCCTGCCAGTGACTGAGCCCCTCAGAGTCACGGACTGCCTAGAGAATAGGAAAAAACCATCCAAAGACCTTGTTGCACACAATAAGATGAATGCCAGCCCCTATGTATAGACTGGCACAGGAATATTATGAAATATTCCATGTTGTGGTTGAGCTGCTTACCTGGACAAAACTTTGGGGGAAATGAATGGGTACTGAGGATGGGTAGAAAAACCAGTTGGAAGTGTGAAAAGGTTTGCATGCAAAGGACAGGTGGACAGCTACAAATATCCTTGCAAGGAGAGACACACAGAACACTGGCAAAACAGGAGTAGGTTCAATAGTGCTGCTTACCCTCCACGGCATGGAAAGAAATAAAAGAATTAGCATGAGGATTTCTTAGCATTGCATATTAATCTGAGGATACCATTGCCACTGTATTTTGGAGACAGAGGGATTTTTAAAAGGATAATCCATTTACAGAAAGACAGAGTTAGGTTTTCCAGAACACAAGCCAGCTGTTAGCTGACAGGGGCTGGCAAAACACCTGGGTATACCAGTGGTTTTTGCATCTTCTTCTGGTGCTTCCACTGAGTGCCAGTCAGAGAGATGCTACACTCTGAAATGGACTTGGAGCTTCTAGGCAATTCTGCCATGGCTAAGGCAACCACTTGTACACCCAAAACCAGACCAAGTCAACCCTTTGATGATACAATGGTAAACCCTGAAGATACACATACTTAGTTGTTGTTGTTATTTTACAAGCCTTGTGCCTTTATTTTTCACCCACTGGTGCAGTAAATGCAGGGTGCAAGAAAGAATAATACTGGCATGGTTACTCCCTTGTGTGGTAGGAGAGCCATCACTTCTTATCTGCTGGCAGGAAATGTATTAAGGACTATGCTGTAGAAAAATGCTGTCTGTTGTAGATCACTGACCTAATAATGAAAATGAAACACACTGACCCCTCAATTTGGAACAGTTACTACGTTTTACTGCAAATGTGCCTGAAATACATTGCAAAAAATGTGTCCCGGTCAGATTTCTTTGGAAGAAACATTACAATCCTCACTTCTGCAAGGAACCCCACCAAAATCAATGAAGCTATTCACTTTAAAAGCTTATTAGTGTGAGAGCACGTTTACTTTACAGGAACCAGCAGCAAGAGTCCTCTCTTACCAACCAAAGATTTATCTACCTTGCAAGGATTTATTGCTCTGAAGCTAAGGTTGAAACATGCATATCTGTATATCCCTGTAATTACAGTATGTGTCCTTTCAATTGCCTCATATATCTTAGAGACTCTGAGTGGCCTGATAGCTGTATGTCAGGGAGGTGTGAACTGATCCTTTAAGAGCCTTTGTGCTTAAATGTAATGTTTTTCAAGCACTTGCCATCACTGGTTTTAATATTAGTACCACCCTGGTCACAGGCAGGGCTGTTAAACAGTAGCCAACCTGCCTTTTTCAAACGATAACTGCTTCTTCTTATTATTTTGCATTTTCCTCTAACCTCTGCCAGCAGCCCCAGATGTTCGTTCCAAACCTCTCCTGGAAGCTTTTAGCCCTGACTTGGATTAGCTCTGCAAAAGTCACTGTTGCTGTTTGGTTCATCCTGGGGGAGGAAGGGATTTGGATGGGGGAGGAGGAGGAGGGGAGGCAGAAATGAGCAGTGAAGCGGGGGAGGCAGCAGCCTTGTGTCAGGCAGCCTCTGACACAACAGAAACTTTCTCCACCCATGGTAGATTTGCTGTTAGAGGATCCTTTACCCGTTCTTTCCCATACCTCAGTTATGTTGGGTGCAAAATCAACTGTTTTTCTGGCAATCCTCAAGCTGTGGGGCCACAAACTTCCCTCTTTTAAGGGGACAGGAGGAGCAACACATGAACTATCATTGTTTTTTACTAAATGCTTCCAAATCAATGATCAATTGCACTTACAGAGCAAAACTGGCAGCTGTCACCAAAGTCTGACTTACTCCTGATTGATAGGAACAAAAAATCTGTGTGTATCAATATAAACCAATACTCATCTGTCACCACCCAACCTGGCCTTTTATGTTTGCAGGGATGGGGCATTCACTACCTCTCTGGGTAACCTGTTCCAATGTTGCACCAGTCTAATTGTGGAACGTTTTTTCCTCATATCTCATCTAAACCTTCCCCCTTTTAGTTAAAAGTCAATACTCCTTGTCTTATTGCTACAGGGCCTGCTGAACCTGATAACAGAGTTGGTTCCAGTATCTTTCTTATAAACCCTTTAGGTACTGGAAGGTGCTCTAAGGTCTCCCTGGAGCCTTTTCTTCTCCAGGCTTAGCAGCCCCAACTGCCTCAGCCCATCTTCATAGGGAAGGTGCTCCAGCACTATGATAATTTTTGTGGTCCTCCTCTGAACTTGCTCCAACAATTCTATGTCCTTCCTTTGGAGACCTGGATGCAGCACTCCAGTCGGGGTCTCACAAGAACAGAGTAAGGGAGCAGAATCCCTTCCTTCAACCTCCTGGTCACAACTCTTTTGGTGCAGCTTGGGACATGATTTGGTTTCTGGGCTGCGAGTGCACACTGTTGGCTCATGTACATCTTCTCAGCCACCAGAACGCCCAAGTCTTTCACCACAGGGCTCCTCTCAGTCCTTTCCTCCCTCAGACTGTATTGACACTGGGAGTTTCCCCAGCCCAGGTGCAGGACCCTGCAAAGTAATGAGGAAAACTCTTTTATTTGAATTCTTGAAGTTGTGCAGCACTGTAAAAACCTGGGCCAAAAAGTAATTATTTTAAGTGACAAATACTAAATCAACATCTTGGTTTTATCTGAGTTAGATTCTCAGGTAAGAGTTACAACTGATGATGAGTAAAGTGCTGGTTGGGTTTTGATCTCCCTGGAAGCCACTGGGATAGTGCTGTGGAGTTTCAAGACCATAGGGTTCATGTGGATTGCCAGTGGGGTATAATGTGAGTTGGGCTTTGATGATCCTTGTGAGCCATCAAGCCTTCTGTCTCAGGATAGTCAATGATTCTATAACTTAGAGTGTGTTTTACTTCTACGCGTCACAAACCAGCCAACAATGCGGAGCACACCACGAACCTTTCTCAGAAATGCCAGATGGTCATCTAGAGCAAAAGCAGAGCTTCTGAGGGCCAAGGGTGCCTACTCCCTGAACTGGATTGGCTGAACATGGTGGAGCTCTCTTTCCTTGTCTGGGACTGCTGTGGAGAGAGCTGTGGTGGGAGAAGCCTTGGTGCACCCTTTCCTGCTTGGCTGGGGCACTGCACTGAGGCTCACCCTCTTGGCCTTGAAGGATCAGGGGTGCCCTGCAAGGGAAGGCTAGCCAGAAGCCATGGCCTGTTCGTCTGAGTCTGCTGGGAGTCCAGCAGTTTAGCACTCAGCATCTCTGTGTCCTGTCAGGTGAGGCTGAGTGTCCTTTCCATGGAAACTTGGCGGGCGGAGGGATGGCAGGTCCAGGGAAGCTGGCCAAAATTGCACTGCTGGTGTTCAGGGATTACCAGACAGGATTCTCTGCAAACCAGGAATGCAGAAAGCTCTTGTCCTGGACAAGTCATCGTGGCCTCTCACCCCAAGGTGAAGGGAATTAAATTCTGGGCAGAAATAACATTCTGATTTACAGATGCAAGCCCCTTCCAATGTGGAACATGGCAGCTTGAGCAGCTCTCTGTCTCTGGGGGCTCAGCCTGCCTGCAAACCACAGCAAGGTCAGGAAAGGCCCTCTTTGGGTTAATCCATCTACCCCAGCCTCGCTTCAGGAAAGTTTTCATTAAGGCTGGAACGCTGGTGACAGCTATAACTAAGGCTGCCAAAGTGTTTCCATTATGTTATATCTCCCTGTTTTCACTTTCTTGTAACTATCCAAAAGTTTCACCTAGAAGGCTGAAATTTTCCAGGCCTCCTCTCTAGCTGGAGGTGAAGGGTTTTGTGGAAAATCGGAAAAAAAAAAAAAAAAAAAAGAGAGGGAAAAAACGGTTCTGCTATTTTTGAAATGGCAACATCCAAGCAGAGGTCATAATTTAAGAGAACAAAATTTAACAAAAGCAAACAGTGCTATTGTGCACTCAGAAATTACTGACACTTTGAATTTTGGATGAATCTCCAAATAATTTTTTTAATATTAAGAGATATAAATGATTTTTACTTGCCTTTTTTTCTGCAGCTTTCCCTTTTAGCTCAAGGCATCTTTAAGCAGTGCTGCCTGCCTTGTGCTGCTCAGCCTCCAGCTCCCTCTTCTCTCTGTCCACAGTTCCAGGCTTGACGCAGGCTCTGCGACTTGAAGCTCCTCTAAAACCCCTGAGCTGGAGTCTGGATGGTTCCTGTGACCAGCAGGGCTCTTCCCTCAGTGCACATTTGCTTGTCGCCTGAGGACGGGTCTGGTGAATTTGGGAAACCTCTGTTGTGTTGGACTCCGTGCTGCGGTGGGTCTTGAGCTTGCAGAATTCTCCATGTGGAGCTTTAGTACAAGGGTCCATTCTGAGCCAGAGGTGGGCTGCAGACTGTTAAACAATACAGCCATGTACCATGAAACTCTAGGTAATAAATTTACAATATAAAAATCAATTAACACAAATAGTGTTTTTACTTGCAGCAAATTTAGGAGCAGTGATTTCTCTGGTACGCATGCAAGGCAGAGAAATCTGAAGATAAGTAAGCCGTAGCAATTAAACATGTTTTCTAATTCAGTTTTCTTCTTAAAGTGGAGAGTCTCTTAACCAGATTGCTCATTTGAAATTAGTTCTGAGCTAAACAAGGGTTGCAGTTCTAGGTCCTTGCAGCTGGTGCATGGAACTATACAGTTGGCTTAAAATGAACCAGTTCACATTTGAAAACCCCTGTTTCACAGTTCTCTGCAAAAGAAGCAACCAGTCACCTCATTAACATTGCTGCTAACCACCAAAGGGAACCCAGAGTGCTCCATTTGTTCTACCAGAGGGATTTTTTTCTTCTAATATAACAGATTGCCTTGGAGGTTTGCATGCTCTTTTGGGCAGTTTTTCTCTGGAGAAGGCAGAAGACCACTGCTGCCCGTGGCTACTGTTGATGCTTCTTGCTCACAGGCAGCAATAGGACATGGGTTTGGCTGTGAACGACCCATTCTCAGTCCCTGCTGATGAGGGATGGTAGAGCCAACAAAAATACCCAAGTCAATAAAATCAAGACCAAGTTGAAATACTTCAAACCAGAAAAATAAAACACAGGAGACAGCTTCATGTGTGGAAATGGAAAATTAAGACCTGGAAATTTAGAGAAAAAACACCCCCTTCCTGCCTCTGCCATCCTGGCAGTCAACTCTAAATTCGTTGTTTTCAGATGAGGGCTTTCTCCCAACTCAGCTGGGCTAGCCAACTCCGTTAAATATCCAGGAGGAGATTTGTAAACCATTCATTTCATAACAGTTCTCAAAACTCTATGATCTGACTTTTTTGTTCCTGTCCCTGCACAAGATGCCCCTTCATTTGTGAGTGTGTGAAGGCTGAGATCTTCATGGAGCTTGTGGAGAAGAAGCATTACAGACAAGGGCTCATCTTAAATTTTATGCCTTCATCCCAGAGAGGATGAGCTCTATTTGCTGAAGGAGGTACTTTATTTCAATTTAGATTCATAGGCTTAAACATCCTGGAACTAGAGGTCAAAGCCTTTTTGTTCAGTAACTCAGAAGAGCCCAGTCCTTCCAAAAGACAGCCTGGTGACATGGAGGCAGGTCTTTTATGTGGCAGCTTGGTGGCTAGATGGCTTGTTGAATTGTGGAATAAGCCATCATAAATTTACAGCCCCAGTGAGGGGCATACCTTGAAAGTATGAGTAAGGTGGAGATTTTATTCTAGTCCAGGCTTAGAATCCTCTGCCCATGCTCAAAATCAAGTTGTTAGGGTCTACAGGACATTTCCCTGGTGAAGGATGTGGTCCTTAGGGGCCTTTTGGTGGAAGTGAGGTTAAAAAACAGCCCTGAGGATCACAGTTTGGGACGTTTGTCCCTGAAGTAGAAGTAGCTGCTTGTGGCAATGGAGACACCATTCATAGTAACAGTGAGGCCGGTTGCCTCGCCAAGAAAGGGTTTTGTGTCAGTGTAGGGACTTCATGGGCAAAACTTGAAGGATCTCAGCATCTCTGAGCCTCTACCTTCTGGCTGAGCTTTGCAAACTGGTCAAAGGGCTAGCAAGTAGAAGGTTAAAAAGAGATAGATGGGGAAATATTCAGGAAGACAAGCTGGAAAGAATCCAATGGGAGCTCTTTCAGCGAAACGCATGGAGGCAGCAGTTTGGGAAAGCTGAACACTTCGTCAATCAGGGTGCTTGGGAGAGATTTCAAATAGAAACCAGGTTCATCTCCTATCTCTGGGATGTGTAGTTTGCTGTACATGGTGATCACTGCTCAGGGTCAGGGTGTAGATAGGCATTCATGTGCATGCACGTATGTGTGTCTCTGTGTGTGTGTGTGTGTGTGTGTGTATGTGTCTCTATACAAGACAACCTATCCTACTTCAGTGTGCCGAATTTTAAGCTTGTGGCAGCTATAACTTCAGGTGAATGCCAGCACCTGAGAAATACTGCCTAAAATTAGTAATTCAGAGAAGAATTTTTATTAAGTGCCCTGTGCAGGTAGGTGCACTGAGGTGAAGCTGAGGTAACCCGTCAGAGCAGTCTTAACGTTGAGCATCCTTGACAACAGGAAGAGAAAAACTGAGAATTGCAGTGGAGGTCACTGGCCTGCTCTGAAGCCACTTACAGCCTTCATATTGTACAGCTGCAAGAGAAAATAAGTTGCAAAATTTCTAGACCTGTTCCCTGGAACTTGAATTTCATGGCTGCCAGCATTTCCCAGTTCAAGACAGAAAACTCCTAGCTGACATTTTGTTTCCTAGACAGTGATCCTGAAGGAGGGATCCACGTGGAAGCAGATTTTCTGGTGGAAAATACAAAGTTGTAGGAGAAGAACCAAGCTGTTCTAAGTGAGGAGAGCAAGGGACAGGGAAGCAATGACTAATACAAGGTTAGCTGCTAGGCACAGGAAGGATAAAGAGATGCAAGCAAAAGTGGGAAAATATGTGCAGAAAACGCAGAAAGTAGAGCACAGTGAAAAAATACAGAATTCCACCCAAAAGGAAGCTGTACATAGCTCTAAGAGAAAGCAGAGGATGTGTTAACAGAAATGAAAGTGAAGAAGAAAACACCAGACATCACCAGCCGGCATCATCTTGACTGAGAAATTCACAGGCAAGTTTTTCAGTGCCAAGAAAACACAGCGCCAGGGATTCAAAAGGCACTGTGGCATCAGGCTCTGACCCTCTGGTCTTGAGCTCTTCCTGACTTCTGACAGGCACTGCTTGCTCCAGCAAGGATACCACAGAGTGCACAACATATTTTGTATTTTCCTGGGCCACATATGCTTCTCCTTCAAAACAACTGTTGTCTTTCAGCTTTTGCCCTGTGAGGGAACAACTTCCCTTGAACCAAAGCACAATATTTCTGTCTGCTGCCTCTATGCTATTACACCACCCCTCCTTCCCCAGGGGATCATGGCTTTTTTGCATATTCCAGAGAGTGACTCCCCAGCAGCATTGGGAGAAAGGAGGGTTTGATTCCAAACACAACACTAACAGGGAAAGAGAGAAGAGTAGGGAAACACCCCCATCAGCACTGATAGTGAGGGCACCTCCTGCCTGCACCCACACAAGCTCAAGGGCTGAACAATGGGCTCCAGAGGCCAGCCAACATCCACCAACACTGGGTGGGACCATGGTCACTGCTGTGGGGTTGGCATGTGTCTGCCTGCAGGTGTGCACCTGCTCCTGGGCAGAATTAAGAGTGCAGGGCAAAATCCCACTCTTACCAACAGCCCAGTAAGACTGGAGCTGCTGCTGAAGGTCATGGAGGGGTGTCAGGCATGTAGACACTTTCTTATGAAGTAAGTGGACAGCAGAAGTGAGGCTGCCGTGTCCCTGCAAACCTCATTTGGCACTGGAGGGAGGAGTTTTGCCTAAAGCAGCTGACTTTTGTAAGACTGTCTCTGGAAATGTAGATAAAGAACATTTTCTACTGGAAAAAAGCCCTGCTGTCGAGTTAGCTATTGGCACTCCTCATCTTCCATTTCCAAGCAACTGGACGGATTCTGAATTTGGCTGTGTCTGGGATGGGGAAAGCAGTACAAAAGGGACTGGTAATCAAGGAGTGCCTCCAGCTCTCTAACCATAATAAAACACATTTTTGTACTCTTCTCTGGACACTGATGGCAAAAATCCTACTCTCTAGTAAGAGAGTTGAAATCTGGAATGATGATTGCATCAGTGGAAGGAAGCCAGACTTGCAATGCTGTAAGCGAGCAAAAGATCTGGATGACAATCAAGATGCAGCATTATAATGAAACTTTTCAAGTTGTTTTCTTTTTAATTTTGTCTTGTGACAGGAGCCAGTTCTGATTTCACTTACATCAGGCTATGTCTGACTTTAGGATGTCTCTCATGCAGCAGCAGCACGCCTGAGATCAAAACTCAGTGCCCATGGTTTCCATTCCCCTCATAAATAATATAAATTTCAAGGTGGCAGTAAATACCAAAACAAAAACGATATGTAATTTTAGTGACAGAGAAGCAAATTGATACCGAATGTGTGTGACATTTTTTCAATTTTCCTCTTGTTTTTCCTGATGGTGTTTCATGCTAAACATTACATTTGCAGATGCAAAATTTAAAGAACACTGTATCTTCGACACCGAGAAACATAACATGTAATTTTTGGCTTCAGCCAAGAGTGATGGCCTTATTAGTAATGAGAATTTACTGATTAACTGCTGTTAGCAAAACATCATCTTCAAACCCGTTAGTCTCAAACTGGCAGCCGCTCTGTCGGCAGGAGCTTTTTTATTTCGTCTCGGGGGACTTCTGTAGAAATATTTCTCATTTAAACAGCTTTAGCCTTGGCCTTTCAGTAATTTTTATGGTCTCCACTAATAGGTTAACAATTGGTTAAGAGCAACTATCAGCTTAATGCCAAGTCATTCACAGGGAAAAAAGTTCAAGGAGAGAAGTAGCACTATTTCAGAAGAGGGCTTATTTTTGAACAAAGAACCCTCATCAGTTAAAAAAGCCAGAGGGATAAAAATGAATGCAAGAGAGGAATGGAAAAATCAGCACCGGGGATGAAAAGCCAGGGATCTGAGTGGGACCAGGAGAGGGGTGCCAGGGTTACTGGGTGGGGGGTGGAGGTGCACTAGAGTGCCCAGTGCTCCTCAGTGCCTGGCATGCTGTCATAGGGAGCCTGTGTTTGTGGGCTGGCAGGGCTTCAACCCCTGCTGCAGCTATCCTGAAATGCTGCTGGGAGGAGCCTACACAGATGGGGTGGCTGCTGCTTGCAGCTCTTCATAGGTGCTCCAGGTCCCTGCAGTGATTCCCAGCTTCAGAGAATCCTAGAAATCAGCACTGTGTCTTCTTACAGGCCGCCACAATCTCTCCTCTCTTTGCCCATAGTTCCTTCACCAACTTGTCCTACTTTTTTTTGTTGTTGTTGGCATGTTTGTTTCAGCATATCCCCGTTTTGCTTGGAATTCCTCTTTCCTATTTTCTCCCAGTCTCAAGAAATACCACCAGTTCTCAGTCTCTCACTTATTTCCAGGCTTTTGTCCATCCTCCTACTACCCTGTCCCTCAGACCCAGCTCTGCAACCCTGCTCAGGATATGTCTATCTCCTTCATCCTCTCTAGGCCCTAACAGGGCACTGAGCAAGTCTACAAAGGACAAGTATGCTCTTGCTCTCTGCTGCTGTGCCAGGTGTCAAAGTGGCCTACACACAGCTGGGAAGGGAAGTTCTGCTCAGCCCTCGGTGGCACGGGTGCAATCAAGGAGGCATTGGCAGACAGACGCCTTCATCAGAACCAGTCTCGCTGCTGGGGCACGAACAGGGGTCGTTTTTTCCTCCCAGAGCTCTCATACAGACAGATCTTGGAATTATTTACGTTGTTGCAAAAGTGCACAACATTGCTTCCAGAGTAAATCTCTGCTGACCTGGAGCTCTCTGATCCTTCTCCTGGATGTGCAGATTGAGGCAAGGGCATGGGAAGCATCTCCCATCTCCCCACAGTTATTTCCAGCAAAATAACTCATCTTTTCTGGACATAATTTTTAACCAGAACTTTTCCTCAAAACACCAGCATATAAAGATCCTTCCCAGATGTGTTCAGTGTAGATTACCATGGCAAAGGTGGGCAGGCTTTTCTTCCAGACATCTGCAAAACCTGGAACCAGCCTGGTGTATTACACTTTCCTTTTGCCCGGTAATACCAGATAAACAGTCTGTGCAGAGGGCTGTGTAAAACATCATCACCTTCCATATCCCAGATCTTGGATCACAGGTTCCTGACAGATATGCAAGGGGCAGACAACTGCATGAGCAAGAGTCTCCTATGGTCTTGTGTGGGGAGAGTTCTTATATGGGGAAGGACAGCCAAGATCCTGTTGCCATCACATCAGGTAATTAAGGGAAGAAAAAATTTGAAATTTACGTTACAGTTATAGAAGGCATACAGATCTTTTGTTTGCTTGCACTACCAGTTCTGTCAAATGGTGTTTCTCTTCCTCTACATGTGCATGTATGTATTTTTATATACACATCTCTATATGTATATACATATATATATATATATATATATATATATTTATACATTGCCCAAAGTCTAAATCAGGGTCTGTTGGCTGTGCAAGGCAGGAATGTTGATGTCTTATTTCCTTGTGTGATTCCTTGTAGAGCTGGGATGTGAGGCCCAGCTGGGATCTTTAGACAGAATAGTAAATGAAAGTGCCTCATGGCCCATGTTGTTCAGTGATCTTCAAGATCAATGCTGGCTTCCTGAAGTCCAGTCAACTCTATACACTTCTTATAATCAAAGAAAGGAGCTTTCTCCCTCCCCCCACTATTTATTACAGACAGTGTCTGAGCTTCAAACTGAGGCCACAGAGCCCTTCGCAGACACATAAACCAGCAATGAAGTTAAATTGCTTTACCTCAGAAACCAGGCTCTAAATGACTTCAGACAGATTCTAAATATATTCAGTCTGAAGGAAAACTTTCTTCTGGCTTTAAAGCCTGGAGATAAAAGAGCTGTCTGGTGAAAAAAAGGCAAATTTTTCCTCATCAGAAGGGCCAAAATGCCGCATTTGACTGTTTAAGGGCACAAGGGAAATATATGGCTTAAGTCAGGCTTATTGTATGAACTGGGACCTAATTTTGTGATGCACTCGGAATATTAGTGTCTATACCAGGCAGAGGAACCTCTGGCCATCAGCAGGAGTTGGCCCAAGGCCTCCTGTCACACTCTGCCAAGGTCTTTGGCCTCTCAGCACTGGGATCTGCACTTTCCTGCTCTTTCTCCTGTCCCTGGAATGGAAGCACAGTGACAAGCCACAGCTGGGGGTGAGCAGCAGCTGGGCTGCTCTATGTCTCACAAGCCTTCATTTTCCATCTTATCTTGCAAAGGCATAGCATAAGAAGAAACAGCTCTAAAATATTTTTTTAAGTCTACCTCAAATTCAGGATTCATAAAGAGAGTTCAGAATCAATGAAATCAAGGGTGTCCTGATTCACCTACTTTTCCTCTAACACTAGGGGGTTTTTTGCACCTGATTTCTATCTGATTAGGGAGAGCAATAAGAAGATAGGACCCGAAGACTTTTATCCAGGGTTGCTTTCACTGACGTGGATGGCAAATTGACTTCAAGGGAAACTTCATCATGCTGTAGAGTTGAGAGCATCACGGAGGGAAGTGTAATTAAGGGGCAGAAAAGAAGGGTATCATCCAATGCACTGTATTTCTTGGATAGCTAGAGCTGACTCTACATAATAGGGAAAGCATTTCTTATTTTCTAGGGAAAGTTTTTAATAGTAGTTGAGCTCAGGTTTTTTTGGTTCTTTTTCAGGCTTTTTATTGAGACATTGCTAGAGTATTCCACTAGCTGCCAGTGTATCAAGGGGGCAGATCAACCTTGAAATATTATGGTCTTGGGACAACTTCTGCTCTTGCTTTGTCCCCAGTGTAAATCCAGAATAACAGTAATGACTTCAGCTGAGCCACCTCAGATTTACATCAACACAAATGAGAGCAGGGCCTGCCCGTGCAGAGGCAGCCTGAGGGATTAGGCATTTGCCTGTGTGTTGTACCCTTGCCTCAAATTGACACCCCAGCCTTCATTCAGTGGAGAGCCAAAGAAGCTGCTCACCCTGCAAATGAGCATTGATGCTAATGTATCGCAGTGGGGATTTATCAAGAGGCTGACGCCTCGCTATCCGTCTCTTATTTGCATAGCAGAGAAAGGTGAATAAATACATGAGATTAGTTCTGCGCTGGTCAGGATAGGAGGTAATTCTGGCATTAGGAGAGCTGCAGGCTCAGCCTCAGGGAGTGTGGTAGGCAAAAGTGCTTTGTGTGTTGAACACAATGAACATTGCAGATGCATAATGACTGAGCCCAGATCCTTATTTAAAAAATAAGGTTTATTAGAGAAAACATACATAGAACCAAGTAAATCCAATTCTTTATTAAAAAATACAGAAATAATTTTGCAATAGTAAAAGAAAGTACTGTCTTTTTCTATGAAACATAAATCTGAAAATTTAGGACCTTTTTACTTTATCACAGCTGGTCCCCTTCCATACTACATTCTTAAACATACTCCATCAAATTGTGAAACCCAAGCAAAAGTCTGTTGTACAAAATTAAAAACATTTAGACCAGTAATACTCAGCTCATTTAAGATGCAAGCAGTATCATATAACACACAGAACAGGCAATATACAGCTATACATTAAAACATGCCTCTAAATAGTGACAGAGAATCCACTGGAAGGAATAAGTTGCAGTTAATAACCAACAATGTCTGAAGAAATAGAAAAGGAATCAGAATTTGAGACTACATTTGGTAAATGGCTGCACACGTATTGAAACGCTGTACATATGAAGAATGAATAGATTGGACCCATCCATACGGAACATGCTAAACTGAGTTCTTATTTGGCTCAGATGCATGAATATGTATGAGGTCTACATATGGCAGGCAGGTGCATATCTGTGTACATACATCAGACCAGGGTGTACATACACATAGAAAGGCACACACCTCCACAGCTGAAGACAGATCACTTTAATAAAACCCTTTGGGGCAGGGTGAGAGCAATTCTAACACACTGTTTGCCATAATCGAGCCGCTCCTGGGACTGCAGGCATTTTGTTAGCACGTTATCCCCACCCATAAGTTCCACATTCGTTTTACCTCAGCTCTCCCTTTTTTGCATATTGGCAAAGTGAATACAAAACTATTCAATATAATGTTAGAGATGATTTACTGGGGAGGATTTGATGGCTGAGAAACAGCAAAGTATGAAATGGTTTGCATTGTTTTTCCAATAAGTGGAACTAAGGGGCAGATGTCTTTTCCCTGACTATTGTTAGCATCATATGGTAATCCTGGCATAATTAATAATATATCCTATATGTCATTTTTTAGTAAGACTTTTTGGTCAAAAATGGAGATGACTTGTACTAAGAGGAGTTGTAGGCATCTAAATCTATGTAGGCATCTAAGCAGCCCAAATGCTTATTTTCTCCTGACAATACGAGAAAAATAATGTTAAAATCTGGTGCTAAATAAAATGAGTGGACAGCAGAGTGAACATCAGGCTTTCCAGAATCAGAAATTACCTATATTTAGCATGTTGAGCATTCAGCTTGAGAAATACTCAAGACTGATGGCAATGACACAAATGTTCAGGCTTGGCATCAACTGGCACAGAACTGCATTGCTGCGTGGGGGCCTTGAAACTGCTCACAGGCTAAGAGGCTTTCTTTTTGCTCATTGAAAGAAAGCAAAACAAAACAGTTCTAAGGCAAAGATGAGTGAAAGATGAACACAGAAACCCTGACTGTTCTCTCGTCGGTGAGTGTGCCATGGATAGCCTCGCACTGATGCTGGTGGGGATGATCAGGATTTATACCAGCATCAGGACAGGAGCAATGAGGAAGATTTACACAGCAGGACATGCTCAGACACCCTGTAAAGCTTTGTGGTGCTATGGATTGGGGATAGGGGTGGGAGAGCTCTGGAATGAGTCGATGTGGTCTTTTCTTTCTGAGGGGGCACTCAGGCAATATCACTCCTGTCAGAGCCCATGGGGCTGTCACTGGCAATGCTGTACAGAATAAATAAATAAATAAGCAAATAAATAAATAAATAAACTCTGCTGCCTTTTGCCAGCAGGAATAGAGTAGGAGCCTGGTGACACCAGTGTGGTCATGCCTAGTAAAACCACACAGGGCAATGAAAGGAAGGGGACAATCTGAACCAAGGACTCTCAGAAGTCCTCAGCCTTATATACATCTCATACTGAGTCATAGAATCAGAGAACAGAATCATAGAACAGTTGATTGAGTTGTCAGCATCATTTAAGCCCATAATCTTATCATGACAGCACATTTTTATTGAATAGGAAATCCAATAATTTATATTCTGTTTTTAATATACAGGCTGGCAGGTGAAGGAATCCTGGTGAGCTACTGTATGTGAACTGATTTCTCTGTTTTGAGAGCAGTCACTGAGGAGAAACCTGTGCCATGTGCTGGACAAGCATCTGTATCTCCCGTGGGATATGGATGAGAGCAGTCACAAATGTGTTTTTCTAAGGATATGAGATGTGGAGGTGTCGTGTCTATCAACAGAAAGTGGTATAGGCTGTAATCAATTTGGGAGTGTCAGAATGCAAGACTGAGTTTGAACTCTTGATTGTAACCAAATTGCTAGTCTAGTCGGGTTTTACTCTCTCTAGCATATATTGTATGTACTTGAAAAAATTAAAATAGCTGTATCATCCCTTGATATCTGATGCGTGTTACAAAATATCTACTTCTAAGGTTGTATAGTACCAGAAAGAGCTGTCATTCACCTTTCAAGGTTAGTAGATACATAAAGAATTTTAACGTTATAAAATATCTGCAAGATGTGATGAAAGATGCCCCACCTTTATAGCTGCTGCAGAAACTGAGGCTTATCTAGCAAATTACAGAACATTAAAAATCAAAGCTAACACACTTGGAGCCCAATTAGCAATAAAAAAACTGATAGCTGTACGTACATCAAAAAACTCTGTGCATGCTTCACTAGTCCTGAAAGATAATGCTTGGGAGTTGGAAGAGAGTTGAGACCAGCATTTAAAGGAAAAAAATTAAAAAGTGTGAGCAGGAGTTGCTCTATTTTGTGGCCTGATTTAAGGCTGCCACTTTCCAGCTGGATAGAAACTGTTCTGCTCTCATCCTTTGCACTGTTTGGAAACAGAGACCCAGAGCCAAGATTGATCTCATTCCTACTGGTAGAAGTATGCAGTAGCCCCACAGAAGCTACAGTCATTACTCTAAGCTCACACTTGTGCACCCATGCGTGCTATGCCCTGCATTATTGCACGCATTTCAGCGTGAAGGATGATGCTGTAAATACTGAAGTGCCAGTTGCCACAAAGATTTTTTTCCCATTCTTAAAATAAGCTTACAAGCATGGCCTTCCCTCACTGCTGGTTTTGTCTATCCCACCACCACCTTCCAGCTGGCCAACATTGCTTCTCTTCTTCCTCCAACTGGATGGCTTTCTCCTACCTTCTGTTGCCCTTATCATTGGCAATGGGCACCTCTTCTTTCCAACCAAATTTCTGATGCTGGCTGGAAGCAAGCAGGACCTTCTCCAAGCCTGGGGAAGCAATGCTGGTGGCTCTGTACACATCAGTGCTCACACCTGCCTAATGGTGTGCCATTCACAGGTCCAAGCCAGGTCCACGTGGCCATCAGCAAGAGGGTGGGAGCCAAGGATTCATCCCAGTGAGCAGTGTAACTGTGACTGTTCAGAACAAGGAGAATTTAAGCAGCTTGAATATCAATAGGCAGCACAGGAAAAGATGGAAGCTGGAGAAGGAAACTGCACTTACCCTTCATAAAAGTGCTGAGCCTTTAATGAGATATTTATTGCTAATAGTCACCAGCCAACTAGTTAAAAACCATCCTCAAGAAGTGCCTTTCATGCTGGTGAATGAAAGCAGTGGAAGATTTCTTGCGCGAGATAAAGAGTGTGTCAAAAAATGTACAGACACCTAATTCAAAGATGTCAGTGCACGGTAGTCTCTGTCACAGCAGAACTGCTACAAGATTATCCTGTGAAGGGCACTTGATTGAAAGGAAAGAAAGGGCTGCAGAAAACTAGACAGAGAGAAAGGGGAAATGGAAGAACAGGGAAGAGCCACAAGGTAGAGAAGGATTGTGGCAGGGATAAAGGAGATTTGTACATTGTTACTGGGAGAGGGATAGGAAGGAAAAGAAGCAATGCTGCAAGAATGGAACTGTGGAGAAAAAAATGAAACTAACTACAGTGGGAGGATAGGAATGGAAAGGGCTGGGAAGCTCTAGGGGAAAAGACTAGATAACAGAGGAAGACTGAGGTAGAGAAGAATGAGTGAAGGGTGAAGGACTAACTGACCTTTAGAGGCCCATTTGGATGCTATTTTTCAGGTGCATAAAGATGTAGGAAAGGGCTGTGTGAGGACATAGATGTGGATAGCACTGGGAATGCAGTGAGAGTAGAGGGTCTTGCGGGTAAGGCACTAGATTCAACTGGAGGCTTGGGTTCAGACCCCTGGCTTCACCAAAGGCCAGGCTTAACAATGTTGGAAAGGAGGCTGTGCTGTTCACCTTCAAGGAAGTTTTGCTTCATTTTTCTCCACTCTGTTCTGTTATTTTCCACTCACATCACTGTGGGAAATTCATGCCATTGACTTTGTTTTCAGCATTTGTTTTGTATTTGTTTTCAGTATTTATCTGCAATAAGAAAGGGAAACTGTCTGTAGGAAACCCTTCTCCCTAGGTTGTCTCTTTTGTCTTACAAAGCTGTCAAGTCTCCAAGGCAGGCGGAGCATCTCACAGTATCCCTGCACAGCACTGGAAACTATTCCTACATGTCGTTGTGACACAAATACTGATAATGAGTTTTGATAGTAGTAGTCAAACAAGCTTGCATTTAAACTTCAGTATTGTCAGAGGACAGCTCTATCAAATGAGGCACTGATTTTGTTTACACTGGTAAAAATGTGTAACAGCTCTACGAAATTTATAGTGTCAATAACTCCTCCATTTACAGGGTCAGTGGAAGACTGGAATCTAGGTTGGCTTCTTGTGTGTATGTAGACTGGGTAAGCAAAAGAATTTTTACTGCTAGGTTTCTGAGAGGCATTAAATGAAAAGCTGGGTATGTTGACCTGCTATGCATCTCTGGCTGTAGCTGCTATTTGAAGTTTTTGTGCCACAAGATTTAAAAAAAAAAAAGAAAAAAAGAGATGTTTTTCTTTAAATACTGACTCTTACCAAGCTGATCAGCAGCTTTCTTTATGCTACAGCATACTAGAAAAGTCATGAAGAAGACAGATAGTTTTTAGAGACAATAATTTGGTTTGAGTGGAACCTGGCCACACAGATGAATTCACCACATTGCCACTACAGCAAATGCTCAGGGCTATAAATCACCTTACAGATCAAGAAACCATCAAAGTAAGGGATAATATTAATCACTAGTCTTTCACTGGCTTGCATTTACTTCAATTGAGAAGTTCTTTTTTTCTCCTTTGATGTTCCAGCTGAAAGACACTGAAACATGTGAAGTTGCTCCTCTCCAAAATGTCCTCGTTCCTGTACCACTTGGACTTCAGGTTTTTCCCATTTCCCACTCTTTTAGAAACATCTGACAAAATGAAGTTGGTTGCATATATTTCATGTTCACAAAGGACAGCAAGATCCCTGTTTTATAGAACACTAAGCGAAGACCCTGAGTAATAAGGACATACTGTGCTATGCAGGGCAAATTCAATACAGACTTAGAGACAGGGCATGAACTCCATGGGAACCCCAGAGAAGCCAGGGGCTTTCCCATTTTTAAAGCCCCTCCTTCCTAGTTGCTCTGTCCTGCTATTATTTCACTCACTTCACAGCCTGTCTGTGCAGCCAGGCAAGCCTCTCTGAGAAGCACACATTCTCCCCAAATGCTGCTTTTTGGCAGCTGACCATGGACCAAGAGAAGCAAGACTCTGTAGACGGAGATGAAGTCTCTTCTGAAGTTCTGTGAGCTATTCCTGTCCGATTATGGCACTACCAAGAGACTTGACCATTTGAAGTATGATGAAGTGTGGTGAATGCTGAAGGAGCCAAAACTCATGGGTCACTGAGACTCATTTTGAAAAGTTTTATTTTTAAATTCCACCTCAGCTTTCACCTCAGGAACAAGTGGAAATCTCCCAGCACAGTCATGCTCAAATCAGTGCAAGTTTCTGCCTAGTGGCACGGCTAAAATCCTCAGGGCATGGGCTTTGGTTTGCTCCAAAGTGGAAAACTCAAACCAACTTCCATGAAACTCATAGCTAAAATGCAAAGCTAACAGGAGAAGGTGTTGGGATCAGGTAGAGGTGCAGCTGGAAGAACACTCTTCCAGTAAGCTAGCAGCTCCCCTGGGAGCAGGGGAGAGGGGGCTGGCCAGCAGCAGCTGTCTCTGCTCTTTGTAAGAGAGGACGGAATAACTTGTTAGGCTCTTGTTACTATGGGACATGGCTGAAGCTTGACCTCGTTTATGAGCCAAGTCCCAGTCTTATGAATTCCATAGAAAAGCTTATGTAGACCTCAGTGGGACCTGGGTTTGGCCTAATATGCTTTATTTAGAGTCTTGAGTGAGGGAAACATTTTTCTTTAGATTACAGTTGAAGGATTCTTGGGTTTCAGCTTAAGTCTTATGGTGGCAGTGTATTGCACACTCATATTTCTTTGTTTTTCTTTAACAAATCACTTTTCTCCCCTACGTAGCCTCTGACCAAAACCTGTCTGCTTGAACTGCAATAAACCTGGCTGGTCAGTGATATCTTTGCTGGAAGCAGTCTGCTCCAACCACACCATGTATGCACTGGCTGTCTGCTCCCCCCACCCCCAGTCCTGATCCCTCTTGCTCCAGGTACCTGGTGGGGAGATGAGGCTTTGGGAAGGAAGGGAGACAGAGATTGTAAATACATCTTTATGTAACTGTACTTCTGAGGCACAGGGATTTACTGGAGCTGGGGCCAGAATGAGTGAGCTGTGCTCGAGTCTATCAGATTTGTGAAGTACAGATGTGATAATTCCACTGCAACCACAAAAGAATTTACAACAGGAAGTGTTGCAGCTGTTGCTTATTAGCATTAGTACAAATTACGTGAAGCAAATTGTTAGCAGTCATGTTTCCATAGTATTTAACTCATGGCAGTGTATAAAAGTGATTTTTTTCAAGCAAAATTTTAGATTTCCAAGGGAATCGATTTCCAATTGTCCATGAAGGGAGCATGGATTGCAGAATAGCATGCAACTACTTCAAGGCATCTGAGGCAGTGTGTGCAGCAACTTGCCTGCTTTCTCTGGTAAAGGTGTGTGAATTTAGGACCATATTTCTTGGTGAGAGAAGGAAAATCCCTGTGGCTCCATATGACCCAGTTGCCAGCGGCGAGGGGTAATGGTGCGTGGGTGTTGTGTTTTAACTCTACCTCAGCCAAAAATCAGCACATTCTGCCCCATTATGGAGCTGCTGAGTAAAGTTCTGCAGACAGAAGTGCCTGGAAAGGGAAGGAGGATCTTGCTGACCTGCCATTTCCCTGAATTTTTACCTTCAATATGCTTGTTATGACTTACTTCCCTGGCAACCCCAAGCCTGTGGATGTGGAAGCAGCCTGTGCCAGCAGAGCAGTTCCATAACACAACCTCAAGAAGGTGGATTTGGAGGTGAAATCCACAACCCAACAAACTGACTGAAGGTGCAGACTGAAACACTGGGGTGCAACCTGCGTGTGTCTGACAGGAAAATCCCCCAGACCAAATCCCTGGGCATGACACCTCTCTGCAGCCAAACCAGTTTCAAACCAGTGGAGCAGCTGGTTTTGGTCCTTCCACACCTGCTGCCCTGCTGGATCAGCCAGAAGCAGGCAACCCTTTCAGGCACCTCCTCCGTCTCCCTCCTTGCTGCTTTGGGAAGAAGCAAGCAACTAGCCCTGTGGAGGGAGGTTGTAGTTTGGAGAGGTGAAGGGCCTGAAAAGCATTTAATTTTAATTAATAAAAAGGGGGCATTTAATTGTTGCCTGCCTTTCTGGTGCCAAGGGAGGATCAGTTGTATCCGGGTGGATGTCTGACCCTGATGATGCTCCTCTGTGGGGTGAGCTGAGGCGTCATTCACAGGTTGCTTGAAGGACCTGGGGGATCTTCCTCATGATGTCTTTCTCTCAAACAGAAGCTATTCAAATGAAAAGAGAGAGTAGGCAGGCAAATAAAGAAGGCACTAACTAATAACTGAGGGGTTTGGGTGTGTTTTGCAGAAGCAAGAGCTGACAGATTCCTCCCTGAGCATGCACAGCCCCCAAACAGTGCAGCCAGTGATGGGGGCTTGCTCCAGTCCATGAGCAGGAAGGGACTGTGGGGTGGCTGTGCCAGGGCAAAAGGAATGGCCATCCAGGGCTGCTGCAGTCAGGACCAGGCTTCAGAGGGTGGTGTGTGCTCCTGCTGCTGATCCAACAGAGGCATTCTTTCCACACAAAAACTTTATCAGCAGTTTTCTTGTTGTTTTACTATTTATTGCTGGTTTTGCTAATAATGCTCCATTTAATCCCTCACAGCCATCCCCTCTTCACAAAGCAAGCAAGTGTAACTCATGAAGACTGCTGACAACCTATGGAAATTCAGCCATCAGTTTAAGGGCAATAGCAGCCCAGAGTGATGCTTTACATGCCGGTCCCAAGGGTGCCTGCCTGCATTAATCACATCGAGCGAAGCTGCTAGCGCTGCAAAGGCTGCTGCTCTCCTCAGCCTGCCAAGCAAGACAGTGAGCACAGAGAGGTGGAGGCATTCCCAGGGGCATTTCCTGAAATGCAATTAGGTCTGGCTGGGGAGGGAGGCATTTGCTGGTGCGAGAGAAGAGGCTGTAGTGGCAGGTGGATGGGAAGGCAGCGAGGCTGGCCTATGTTGGCAGCTGAGGCTGAGCTGGTCAGCCACACGAGATCCAAGAAGATGGTCTGCCAGGGAGCACTGGCTCTGTGCTCCCAATACCCTGTAACCACCACTCAAGCAAGGGAGGAGTGGTCCCCAAGTCCTTCGACTTCGATTGCTTGCTTTTTTAAAAAGAAGGAAAAAAAAAAAAAAAAGTGAAAGCTCACAAAGAATTGCAACTGCCTGGAGCAACCAAAGTGCCTTTTGATCCAACTACGAGTGCTTAGAAGTAGAAAAGAGGCACATGTGTTGCTTTTAAAGGCATTGCACATCCACCCACCTGTTGGGAACAGTTGAAAAATACAACTGGGTTGGCTACAGTCTGAAGGGAGAACTGTGAAAGGAATAGCAAGTGAAGTCACTTTTACAGGTGATGTTTAAAGCAGCAGCCAATGGAGAAGCAAATGACATGCATATTCTTGCTCTTTAGTGCCTTTTCCGAGGAAATGGCCTGACACCCTCAGGACAGCAGAGCTGCTTAACTACCTTCAATGACAAGACTTGAAAAATAAAAATTAGGTCCAATTTCTATATTACAGCAATCGCAATAATATTTGTCTCCTAATTGCCTCTCAAGTGAAATAAAAGAAAACAACACCATGAAATGAGGAATTTTTGTCATAAGCATTACTTACACATAAAATGACTCCACTAACTGCCTCCCCTGTGAAAAACAGAACATCAAATATCACAGCCTGGACGGTCCTGATGTACCTACAAGTGTGACATCAAATGAGATAGCCCCACTGACTGTGTGCATCAGACACAGACATGAAGACTATTTCAGCATGTTAAATCACGTGTACGAACATCATTACCACCATGGAGTCTCTTCACACTCTGTTGGTATGATCACCCCCTCAGCAGTGACAACCAGAGTAGGGGTGAGACACAGAACAGAATGGGAAGGATTCTTGCTCAGGAAAGTCTAGCTCTGGTTTGTGTTTTTTCCCCCCACTCTCAGAACAAAATGTGAAGCTACAGATCCTCCAGGAAAATACAATAAAATGCAAAAATATTCTTGGAACAAAAATGTTCCACTTCCAAAATGTCAAAACGATGTTTTGACACTACCGAAAGCTGTAGTTTCAGTTAAATAGAATTTAATGCTAGAAAGTGACATGCTTTTATGAAGAGTTTTGATTTTGACAAAGTGGGATTTTCCAGCTTTGAAGCCATCTGATAAAATTTAACCAGCTCTGATTACTGATATTTTACAGCAAGGTGGGGTTTTAAGTGAAGGAATTAAAACCCCATTTTGAAAAAGGAAGGAAAGTTAACAAGTTTGTAATTATGAAGAAAAAAAAAGATTGTTTGAGGCCTCTGAAGGAAATATTACTAATACAGAAAGATTTTTACATGTTTTGGGAATCTAAGAGTGAAAAATGAACTGTACAGGTTTGCTGTTGATGGAAAGTCACCTCTGCCTCAACCAGAGAGCTGATCAAAGAGATTTCCACTCTTTATACCACAGACACAAAATGATGTGGATGGGTGTTGTGTTACAAACATTGGCAGGTTTAGGGTTCCCTATATTATGTCACTCAATGACATACATGACTTTTCATTTAATACAGTTGTTCAGCTATTCCTATTTAGGGTGTTTCAGCATGCAGACAGGATTTGCTGAAAGCTGGTCAGTCCTGTAAAGATCCAATCCTGTAAATTTATGACAATTTTTAAAGATTAGGAGAGTAGTCCCCAGGAGTTTAGTGAAAATCTTGTAGGATATGGTTTCTACTATTTTAAGGATTTCCAGGAGTAGGCCCTTGAGTGGGAGCCTTTTTGTAGGAGTTCTAGTCTACCAACATGCATCAAGTTAAATTTTATATCATGAGGTATTTCTGGTAACATTCTTTTCTACATAAACAGGGTCAAATAATCTTGCATATTATCAGGACCCTGTCTTTTAATTCAGTTGAGCTAACTAGCCCTAAAGTCATCTGCATGACTTACAAACATTTGCTACCTCTCCTTGTCATGCATAACGGTTTGAACTATGTGGATGTGTCCCTTCATAGTCATCCTTTGTGGATGAAAACAAGGACATACCCATTCCACACATTACTTCCTCAGCCTGAGACCTGTTTTCTCCCCCTCAGTTACACGGAGTGTCAATAAGCACCTTTTAGATTTGTGTAAGAGGCAGAAGTGAATTTTTAATCCACTTTAGACAGAAAGTCCATCACATCTGTCTGTGTGCTGAAAGCCACAGCGCAATCAGGAGCCAGCCCTACAGCATCTGCCCTGGGCCTGCAATTGCAAAGTGCAGAGATGTGCCCAGGTCCTTGCGAGGAACCATCCCACCCGGCTTCCTCGTTTTTTAAAGATGCAAACAAAAACAAACCCAGAAATTCAGATTTTTCTTGGAGTGCCACAAAGCGTTCGCCAGACTGAGGCTGCTCAGGGAAGGGAGCTGACAGCTGTGCGCGCCAGACACCGTGGGAGCCATCCACCCCCTCTTTGGTGCGACGGGAAACATCCTGTCAGAAACGCTCTCTGCATTTGGGCTTCTCTTGAATTCATTATCTGTAGACGGTGACGGGCGCATCCTGCTGGGAGCCTGCGATTCCTTGGCGGTGTTTACGGACGTGTTGGATAGGAGAGTCATGATGGTCAAAGTTCATCAGACGGAAAGCACCGCAGCATCAGGGCTCCAGACCCGAGTCTGCTAGGGCTGCTCCCTCTAGCGGGAAAAAAGGACTTTAGCTGGGGAAAACAATCCTTCCCGTCCCTCCCTCTTTTTTAAAAATTCCTTTTTTTTTTTTTTCCTCTTTGTTCTTTTGTTTGTTTGTTTAAGTGAATAATTCAAGTTTTCAGGATAGTGCAAGACACGGCGCAGTTCCCATCAGACAAAAGGTGACCAAGCGCTGCACTTTTCCATCCCCTGAGCACGGAGAGTGGAGCTGGTGCCCCGGCAATGCAGGTCAGCGATCGCTCCTCAGAGGCAGACTCGTGGCAAGTGAGGGACTCCTGGTTTGTCTTCTAGCAGTCCCCAGCATATGCTGTAGCTGTGTTTGGTTTTGATTTCCCCCTTCTAGTTACAAAAATAGGACTTACTATACTCATAATAATATTAATGATACAAAATAATTATTGTAATTATATACTTTTTGGCAAATTATTAACACAAAGCAGCCCAAAAGATCCCATTGGAATAAAAAAAGGTGACAATGCACAAATGTTAAAAAAGACAAAGTCTTTGATAAAAAAGAAGGAAAAGCAATCTGCAAATGAATGCATTTCTGTAAGGCAACATATTACCTTTAGTCTTCCATCTAGATTTAGCTCAGATTCTGTTGTTCAAGAAATTGCTAGAACTTGGCTTGCTTCAGCTTGTCAATGTGGTAACACAGTTTCAGTGCTGGTCCCAGCTTCAGCCCCAGGTATTTCATGATCATGTCGCTTTTCAGCAGTAACAAAGCATTGCCATCAATTTCCTGGTTTCAAAAGAGAGGAAGAGAATCAAAATGTGTTAACCCCCCCCTTTAAGTGCTGTGTCCTGACACATTACACAAGGTGAATTAGAAACAGCTTCTCATTTAGGGTAGAGCTACCTGAAATGTCATGCATTTTGAAATTTCATTAAAAAATTTAAATCTGAGGTGTGATAGAAGGAAGTTGTAAAGGAAGGTTTAATTAAATACTACTTTTTATTCTTCAAGGGACTATAAGATTAGTCCAGGTTTTCAATTTATTTTGCAATTAAAAGTAGAATTTTTAAGAAATCAGGGTTGCTCTAAGCGCAATTCTGAGAAAAGCCAGTCAGCCTTGAGAGAAAGGTATGAGTGATGGAGAGAGCAAAGGATGTAGCCACATTAAACTGCTAATAGAACACCTTGGATCTCAGTTTCAGTTTTATCCCCAGCTATGTGCGTGTTTCACATATCTCCAGTACACTTATATCCAGTGGTGCAAGTATATGGTATATGTGTGTGTGTGAATATATATATATATATGGTTTTTTCTCAAATTGAAGACAGTAGCAATTTGCTTGCTTAATTGCATTTATTAATAAAATCTTGTAAATTTTAATTTAACCCTCATTTAAGTGGAGGAAATTGCCACCAAGCTCAGCTGCTAATCCCAGAACTGTTGGCTTGAAAATCTTCTGAAATTATGAAGTGCTACTGTAAAAGCAGCCTGAGCTCACTGAGAAACAGATTCTCCTTTACCATGGGCTGTAGAACACAGAAGGTTTCAGCTGTACTGTCCTTCCCTGGACCCAAAGGTTGTCTGGTTTTTCCTGACTCTATTAGCGGATCTGCCAAAAAAATACTATCCATCCCCAGAGATTCCAGCACACTGACACAATTGGAGTGTCTGAGCTAAAATATCATAAGTGCTATGCATGTGTGCATACACATACACAGATAAACACACACCAGTGCTGTCTAAATTGTGTTCTATGGTTTTGATGCTCAGATCTTTCCACTGTGATCAATTGCCTACTTATTAAGCAATGCTATGGATCCTAATTTGCCCTGATCATTATTATTCCATTCACTAGGTGATTTATCTGATGAGCAGTTAAGGTCACTTTCTGATTAACTCAATCAATTAATGCTCTTCATTTTGCAACCCCCACTCTATCCATAATAGAAACTCTATGCAATTCCCCATTCTCTTTGCCATTATTTTAAGGAAGCGAAGGTAAAGTAAGAATAAGTGTTACATATAATTACTATTTGCATAATAAATATAATAAGAACTCCTTTAACTGTGGTGCCAAAGGGTAAAAACACTGTCAAGGGTCAGTTGTGGAGGCAGCTGTTTCTAAATGTTGAGTTCAGCATTTTATTATTTCCATTATTATTACTGTGTAGGGGTCAAAATTAAACTCCATGACAATAGTATGCCAGAGGGAGCATTCATATCCAATTAAATATCCCATATTAGCCATTTCCCTGTGCAGATTCTTGGCTTGACTTCCTTACAGTATTACCACGTCAGCCCTTTTAAAAATAATTTTAAAAAAGAAGACTTTGATAACGTGGTTCCCACATGTGCAATAGCCCCAGCAGAAGATCTTGAACCAGGTCAGGAACTGCTAACATTCAGTGCCATCAGTGCCACCTTTCCCCTCCTCCATTTCCCTTCTCCCATCTTTCTACCAAGTCGTTCCTGCTGACAGATTCTGCATGGGCTCTCACGCAGTGCTGCTGCAAGGTGCCTGGCCAGGGCAGTGGCTCCTTCACTGAGACCTAAAGCTCTATCAGTGATGAGCTCAGCTGTCCTTGGCACACAGGCCTGCTGAGGGAGCAGGGAACAGCCAAGGGCAGCTGATAGGAAGTTTCTCAGTCTTTGGTGGACACTCTCAGGAGCTACCTGTGACAGAACTCCCGGGGTGTCCTGGCAAGAAGCAAAGCTTCTGCTCCTAGTGGGAAGAGCAGACAGAGCCAGGACATTCTGCAGGGCCTGTTGGGGCAGTGAAGGATGTGGGCTGCAGGCTGGAAGTGCTGGCTCTGAGGACTGAGGTCAACACCCAAATTTCCTAATAGAGCAGTAGAAAAGTAAACTGCCCACATGCAGGATACATCCTCCAGCTGTTTTCTTCCTGCTGGTCCCAACAGCCTCTCTCTCCTAGCTCAGATGAGCTGATTGCCAAAGCAACTATTTCGGGTGGTAGCTGGGCCTTGTCAATGACAGTAAGTGCTTCTAAGTAAATTATGCGCCTGCTTCACAGAAAGATTGAACATACAGGAAGATGTGGCTGAGGTTAATGGACTAATCACTTGTCTCTCACCCCTGGGGTCTTTGTGCTAATCCAGATGAGGTTTGAAGGCTGAAAAATTGCAGGGATATATATAACTCAAAGGTGTAATTGAATTGAGTTGTGTGGCAATCATACCCAGGTTCTCACACCTATTGCATATTTTACAAGGAAACCAATGATAAGTAGAGCCCATGGGTGCTGGGTGTGCAACAAAGGATGACAGGGACAGTCTTTAGTGGCGATTTAGCTTGATCTCTTTGGTCACAGAGCAGCTGCAGTATCATGGCATTCTCCAGTGCAGCTGGCCCATGACTGCCTGGAGTGTTCCCCTGCCCTGCTGCTACATAAAAGCATACTTTGCTACAAATGGAAGCTAGACAAAATTAATGCTTTTGCATTCTCTGTATTTACAAGACCAACTTTAAAATTTGTGTTTTTTTTCCTTTGGGATGTACCTGTATGCCTCAGATCATGTCAGTTCTCACTCTCTTGCATGAAGATTTTCTCCTGATGCACAGCCTCTTCTGATATTCTTAGAAACTCATTCTATAGCAAGTTCCTTCAAATCTGAAGGGGGCTTGTTTATCTGCCTGGTTGCCCACGTGAGCAGTATAGACCATCCTTTCATTATCAGTTTGTAAAGGCAGAAGGCATGAAAAGCAGGCCAGCACCTGACCTGTACTTGCAGGTCCTACACTGCTGTGCCTGCAGTTGTTCTCATCCCACAGACCTACCTACAGAATGGCAGATGGCCTCAATACCCTCCTAGGGTGAGCAGACACCAAGGCCTGTGTTCATCTTCATGTTCAGCTGTTCCTCAGCCACCTCCTCTCCTGTATCTGGAAACCCTGGAGGTGGGGTGTAGCTGGAAGTCCGTTTACCTCCCCCAGCTCTCATCTGCAGCCCCACAGCCCCACTTGTCTCTGCTGGCACAGAGGGAAGGAGTGATCAAGCCCTCTTGTTGTCTCTGCAGCACTGGGGGTGCTGGTCAGGATGCAGGGCTGGGGAGAAATTCTTATTTAGAACTAGGTCCAGGCACTTACATGAAAAGTTATGACTGCCAGCTAAACACAAACAAGTCATTTTTAGGGTAAAATCCATTTTTTATGGCCAGACTGAATTAAGAAGAGATGGAGAAGGCCAAAAATGCAAATAGATACATCGGTGTCAACTCCATATACAGCAGCAGAACAAGAAACTCCAGATCAGACAAGTTTACTGTCTTCCCCTTTACTAATTAAGGATAATAGAATTTCCATCAGTGGAGGTTGCCTCAAAAGCAACTATCATATTCTCTAGTGAGTCAACAGGTCTGTTTAATTTAGTTATATAGTTACATAATACTGAGGAGAAAAAGACTAAAACATTGGCTGTTGGGGGTTTTTCCTGCTAAATATCTAGAGACACAAAAAATGTTCTTCAGAGAAGAAACATAGATGCCCTGTGAAAAAAATTGTCATTGAAATGAGGCTTTTTTGTGCCAATCTGACAATGAAAAATGAGCACCAGACCCTCAGTGCTTTCTCTTAGGCTTGGCATAGGAACAATTTATGCTGGAGTAGCTGGGAACAAACAGTGAGCATTTTCTAAAGACACTATTAGAGTTTCCCCATTGAAGTATAAATGAATACAATAGCATAAGATAGCATAGCATAGCATAGCATAGTATAACACAAAATAGAGTAGGATAGGATAGGATAGGATAGGATAAGATAGGATAGGATAGGATAGGATAGAATAGAATAGAATAGAATAGAATAGAATAGAATAGAATAGAATAGAATAGAATAGAATAGAATAGAATAGAATAGAATAGAATAGAATAGAATAGAATAGAATAGAATAGAATAGAATAGAATAGAATAGAATAGAATAGAATAGAATAGAATAGAATAGAATAGAATAGAATAGAATAGAATAGAATAGAATAGAATAGAATAGAATAGAATAGAATAGAATAGAATAGAATAGAATAGAATAGAATAGAATAGAATAGAATAGAATAGAATAGAATAGAATAGAATAGAATAGAATAGAATAGAATAGAATAGAATAGAATAGAATAGAATAGAATAGAATAGAATAGAATAGAATAGAATAGAATAGAATAGAATAGAATAGAATAGAATAGAATAGAATAGAATAGAATAGAATAGAATAGAATAGAATAGAATAGAATAGAATAGAATAGAATAGAATAGAATAGAATAGAATAGAATAGAATAGAATAGAATAGAATAGAATAGAATAGAATAGAATAGAATAGAATAGAATAGAATAGAATAGAATAGAATAGAATAGAATAGAATAGAATAGAATAGAATAGAATAGAATAGAATAGAATAGAATAGAATAGAATAGAATAGAATAGAATAGAATAGAATAGAATAGAATAGAATAGAATAGAGCAGAATAGAACTCAGTTGGAAGGGACCTACAATGATGTAATCCAACTGCCAGAGCAATTCAGGGCTGACCAAATGACACCATGTTATTAGGGGCATTTTCCAAAAGCCTCTTCAACACTGACAAGCTTGGGGCATTGTCCACCTCTTCACAAAGCCCGTCATGGTGTTTCACCACCATCTCAAGGGATAAGTGAAATTTCTTTAGCCCAAACCCTCCAGAGGTGCTGAACTCCTTGACAGGCCCTGCCTTCAACCTGGCTGAGCACAAACACTGCCTATAGCAGCCCAAGGCAGCTGAGGGGCTGTGTGTGTGACATGTGCTGGCTGTCCCTTGTGACTTAAATTACCCAGAAGTGGTAAGGGCAGCCTTCTACATACGTGTTTTCTGAAGAGCTCCACGTGAGGGCCTAAAGTTTGAGGGTCTGCATCCTTCACAAACCAAACCACATCGTCCACTGTCCAGGTGGAAGGATTCTTGCTTGATGGCCGAGCTGCATCTTGTCGTTCAGGTGAAGGACTTGAGGCTATTGGTAGAAAAAAGACCACAACAGTGAATTACAACGGCAGGCAGAGGTTTCCTTGGTTTGTGATTGTGAGTGTGCAGGGCTTAGGCAGCCTCACTGCAGCACTGGACATTGGGTCTGTGTGTGCAAGTATCATCCTGAGATGGTGGCATAGGGAAAAAAGGGGACTTGCAGAAGTTTCCAATCTGACTGCTTATTGGAAGATATGATCCCAGCTGCTGAATTGTGTTAAAAAACATGAAACCCTAAGGTCCCTGCTGGGGAAGGAAAAATGTGCCAGCTGCCAGGCCCTTAAACCAAGCTGCCCCTGCTGTCTGATCTGCAGCAGCAGGGATCTTGCCTCATGAAGACACTACCCTCACACTTGCAGAGAAAGTTCTTTAGCTCTGAACAAAGGAGTTTGCCATTTTATGTGAAGGCTAGAGGATAAAATCAGGATTTAGCAAATAGGGTTTTTTAATTTGCATTCAGATATTCATACTAGTTTTAGAGCTTAGCAGAAGGTTTTCAGTCCATATCCACCTAATCTTAGTCTCTCACAAAGCTGATGGTCCCCAGTGAATGCCAATTTGGAAAGTTACTAAAACATGTGAAGATGAACATTCCACATGTGACTTTTTAATGGTATAAGCCCTCAATGATTTAAGGTGACTTCAGCTTGCTATAGCTTTAAATCAAGTGAATAAAGGCACATTGGAATGAAAGTGCATTTATGTTTTTATTCTTAGTCTCTGCAGAATTATAAATCTCAATCTCCACCTGAATATAATTTGTACCCCCACTTATGCTGCTTCTTTATGACAAGAACTATATTATGCTAGGTTACAGGAAAGCTGTTTCCATTTGTTTATATTCACACCAAGCAAACTTTGCATTAGCAGGCAGCAGCACACAGATCTATTCGATGTTACTTGCTCACATCTGCTCATCTCTTTCTGTCAAGGCCCAGTTTTTAATGAGAGAAGTGCAAATGGCTGCAATAGCAAGTATACGCTCCAGAAGACCAGAAATCAAATGGAAGAGTGCTTGTAGAGGGAGACCACAGACACCTAAACTAGAGCCTGGAAATGCCCCAGGTAGCCAAGAGGCAATCAGAACTGCTGAGGAGAGAAGGGATGAGCTCTCCAGAGAAAGACTGAGCTTATAAAGACAGATGAGATCTGTGAGAATCCCCTTGCATGACTCAAAACATGATCCTAATGCACGTGAGTAAATGTGCTGGGTGGGTTTGGGGCTTATGTAGATTGTCATTCCACTGATTTCAATAGAGTCCTGCTGATTTATATTAGCTGAGACTCTGCCCATATATGCCCAATAATGGATTTATGTGCATATTGGTCAATTTTTTCCTTGCCACCATGTTCATTTTACAGTATAATGTAACGAGGTGTACTTGCAGTTACTCAGAATGAACTCCAGAATTCAGCAGTGCTGTGAATGTGCAAATCTGGTCCATGGTTTCCATAATGAGATGAGATGTAAATATCATGATAATTGCACTCTCATTTGCTAAGTCACTGTTCTGGATACAAAGGACAAGGAACAGCAGCAGATCCTTTTAATTAGACAGCGAGGACCGGTGTTCATACGGACTCCGGTGACCCTGGGCTCCTCTCACAGAATAAATGCAATACACAACAGCACAGACACCATCTGGAGCCTTTGGCATGAAACAGTGAAGACAGAGAGTGCAAAAAGAACAGGGTAATCTTGGCCACCCCCTGGATCATCAGTAACATTGAGGAACTTTGTCAGGGACAAGAGGGAGAACTGAGACTTGTCTTGGAGACAGAGGAGTATTTCTCCCCTTCACGATCTGTCAGTGGTTTGAATGAGAGCTGATGTGTGAAGGTGTTGGGCACCACACTACCTGAGACCAAAGGTCACAGGAAAAAGACCAGGCTTTTGCAAACTAGTCAGAAAATAGAGGGAGGGGAGAAAGGTTTGGCTGTGACCAAAAGACTGCAGAAGTTTCTATGCTACTGCCATAACATGGTCAGGGGGGGTGTGCCACTACTGAGGAGCACTTTTTTTCTCCTTAAATTTGTATAAATGTAAGGAAAGTCCAGAGGACTTAGCCTGCGATTTACACTGGGAACAGAAAGGGCAGCCTGCAGCCCAATGACTTCTGCCTGCAACCTGCCCAGAAAAGGGCAAAGGGGAGCAGAGAGCCCTGAGTGCAGCTGGGAGCCTTCACAGGTATTGGAAATATCGGTAATAAAAGGAAGGGGAATGAGAAGAAAAGGTTGAAATGACAGAAGAAATCTATTCATTCCTTTGCAATCTAACAATCAATAGCATAAATGTGATTTCTGAAAGACAAATATATAAATGACCTTTCTAAAAAGACTGCATGGCTAGAACTCTTCCAGACCCTAGCGGGTGAAGATAACCCTTTCAAATCCATGCCTGAGGGATAGTATAATATCATAATATAAAAACAAGAATTATCTGTCAATATTAATTCTTCAATTAATTTTTTTTTGTCTTTATTTACCTACCTAGTATCAAGTTCTGGATTCTCTGCTGCTTTTTAATGAATTTAGGTGTGTTAATTTACTTGTGTGAAAGGAGATACCTTTAAATGTTATTAATAAAACTGAGATATCCCCAGTTTGCAGCAAAACATCAGCTTTTAGTTGATAAGTCTGGAAACAATCTGTTTTCCCATATATTTTATAATTTATTTTGCTGATTAATTTATTTGGCCTTTTAACATTGTAGTTCACCCTTCTGAGTGTAATTTCTCAATTTACAAAAGAAAATAGATCATTTCATGTCTACACAAAGGCATGGGGTTTCTTTCAATAGCATCACTTTGGTGAAAGATTATATTAAGCACAAAAGTGTTTGATGGCAGTAGGGCAAGTACTATACATTTTTTTCATATCTGAAGGTATTCACACTTAACCTAAGAATTAGATAAATGAGGAAGTCTCATGTCTCCCGGGTATCCTATGCCATTCTGTCATCAGAATTAATCAAGATGATAATGAATACTCAGATTACAAAGAGATGGGAGTGCTTGTGACCAATAATTATTTTTAGAGATCATAATCTAGGTCAAATCCAATTTCCTGTTTTTGACAGGTGGCAAAAATTTGTCAAATTAATGGAATGGGATATGGAAATTTAGGTAATCAGAGGGAAGCACTTTCCCCTCCTGCCTCAAATGATATTGGGGGAAGGACAGTGAAGAGCTTCCTCTGCAGGGGAGTATCTCCAGGCATCCCAGACAAGACCATTGCCCACACAAAACCAGCTGGAATTATCAGGTCTGTGGCAAAAGCTGAGTGAAGCTTAGTGAAAGAGGTGGCCTGGCTCAGTCTGAGTTTTCACCCCACACAGGATTTTCTCTGCCACTCATCTCTAACCTCTGGACCTCCCTGAGAAGGAGAACGGAGACAGAGCCAACAAACAGCCAAATGGCTGCAGAGGCATGACAAGGAAATAAAATGCTAAAATGGAGTTAAACCCGCAAAAGAAGGAAAGACAAATAACAGACTCCATAAATATGTTCTTGGCAAACAAACAGAGCCCAGAGGGAGTACAGTCATTGATAGATAAGAGTGGAAAGGGAGTGACAGATGAACTTTAATATTGCTGCAGGCCTAAATGATTTCTTTGCCTCAGGGAAAGGGGGTGGGAATGAAATTTTAAAAGGTTCTCTCTGATTGCACTGGAGCAGATAATAAGGAGCAGCAGATCTACTGAAACTAAGCAGAAGTAACAGACCCTCAAAGGTGCAGAGAAATGGGAATTATTTTTAAAAAACCACGCCCCACTATAAACAAGGAAAGGAGGAAGGCTTTAAGATACTTTTCTAAAAATCTAGGGCACACCAAGCAGAAGAAGAAGCGAAACATCAGACAAGCAGGCGTCCGGGAGAACACAATTAGGGGATATTTGGGGCGGGGCTGGGCGGGGTGAGGTGTTGACAAGCCATGATCAGCAGAGAGCTCTGCAGAGAAGATCAGGCTCAGCACATCTGTTTGCGCTGGCCGGGGCAGGCAGGAGGTGTCGGGCACCACCTGGCTCATGTCCTCCGCCCGGCAGCGCGTCACGGAAGAGTCCCTGTCCCACCCTGCGGCAGCTGCTGCCAGTGACAGCCTGGCTCGCACCGTGCGGGGATGCAGCGCCGCAGGTGCTCCTCCGCCCGCTGCGTGAGACGTGGCCGTGGGCATTAAATATTTATCTGGGCTTTTCTTGCTTTGCCTCCCTCTTGCAGGGGGAACAAAAAGGCAGCTCACCGAAAGCGATGAAACTTGTGGACTGAAATGCCCTCAGAAATTAGCAGGCGGGCTGTATTCCCCCGAACACAGTGCTGAGAATCACAATGCCAACAGCAGCTCCTTTGGCTTGGGGAGGTGCTGGATCCGCCCCCCAATAACCGCTTGCAGCGTTATTCTGGAAAAAGAGAAATTTCAACCCCCATGCCCCCAAATGTTTTCAGGAAATATATCTAATAATAAGCAGGATTGCCTCTTTAACAAAAACCCTCAGGTGATAATAATTAACTGCTAATACTGGATAATAAAATCTCCATAAAACAACAAGCTACAGGGCAAGGTTAAGGTTATTATATTGTGGTTGAACACACAATTCTTCATACTTGGGATAAAGGCTTTGTCTGTTATGTAAGCAAGCTTGGAAAGGTTTATGATGTCCTTGACTATTCCTTCCATAATTTAAAAGCTTCAATTTGGCAAATGATGACAGAAAAGTGCATGTTTATCTGTTTGCAGCCCCAACTGGATTTCTGAAATGAGATTTTTTTTTTCAGAATTTTTTAGCATAATCAAGGAGAATTAGGCATCAAGCTTCCGATCGCATTAATGAGAGCTTTGAGGTTTAATCTCATCCATTCCGCTTGAAAGACATGTTCTTCTATGCACTGAGATATGTTTTATGATTATGGCTTTTTCCATGATATTTGCCCACCATGATAAATAAGGAAAGCTATTTTTCAAAACTATCCATAAATAAACAGGATTGATTTGAGCTTTCAGAGATAAATTCTTCCTCTTTTTAATAAGCCCACCTCTGCCTCATAAGTATACAAACTGAAGAGGATAAGAACAGAGACTGACATGCACCACCTACTCATCTTTGCTTACTTATGATTCAGCAACATATAAATTATTCCTAGAAAGAAGAAAAACACGTGCACAGATTCCAAAGACCTTTGGAAGAGGGACTTTGTGAAGACGATATTAAAACTCCAGGATGGCTGAACTAGGGCAATTGCAGAATCATGTATTTTAAAAGTCTAGGATTGCCAGTAGAAGTGGAAGAAACACGGTGGGTGAAAATATGATTTACTTCTGTGAAGTAATAAAATCTCTAATTTTAAGGAGGAATGGGTAATGCTTTGTAGGACTCTGGTGAGAATTCCGGTGTCACAGAGCTGACACTACGGGAACTAGTGAAAGAGATGAAACCAGTCTGTGACTGGAAACATCACAGTGTCTTAATGCTTGAAGTGATATTACAATGAATGTGTGGGCACCTTGACTTCATGGATGTCACTGTGTTGCCCACCACAGCCTTAAAAAACTGCCCAGCCATGTCTGAGAGCAAATGTCTCTCCTCTGCCTCAAAGGACCCAGCTTCTGCTACAGCCTGTGGGAGACTCTGCTGGGGTCTGCAGAAAGCAGCTGAGAGGATCAGAGGAAGTGTGGTGGGTGGTGGTGGCACAAACATGCACGGGCAGTCTGTGCTGCCATACACTGGTGCAGCACAGGGGATTGCCACTGGGGATTGTTAGGGATCTTGGCAGCAAACCCTGGGTGGGTTTGCGTGTGCCTCTGTGGTGGATCCTAATCTACAGTGGGTGATACCAGGACTAATAAATGCCTAAAAATTAGGAAAACCCCAACGGTATCAAGGAATCTGTAACCGTTTTAATGATGGTCACTGCATTCCTTTCCATTTTAGGAAGCCTTTACTGTTGAGCTGGCCAAATGACCCAGAGACCCCAGAGGAGCTAGGCTATGCAAGTGTCAAATGATTGTCACATAAAAACTACTAAACTGTTTTGGGATGAGTTCTGTTAACCCCAGGTATTATAGGCAGCAGTTTCTTGTAATTTGTGACTGCTACAGAGACACTCATGTCATGGATGACTGGTTCAAAAGGAATCTCTTCCTCTTTGCTCCTAAAAGTGCTTTAACAAATTTTAAGCTAGAGAAGTACAGGAACCTGTAAAGCACGACCACTTGATGACTTTCTTGTTGATTCAGTTCTGGAAAAAACATGTGCCATATTTCAGCCTTTCATTTTGTAAAGACTGTGGATTTTGTGGGAAATCACAAGAAGAGAGGTGGAGGTGTCTCCTGAAGCTTAGCTTCCTGCTCAGGACTACGTGGAGGTTTCACAAGACATTGGCTGAGACTGGGAAACAGTGACATTCAAAGTTAAAAAAAAAAAAGGGGGGGGGGGGGAATAATGCAGCTGAACAAGCTTAAGAAGCTCTGATTTTAGGCTTCAGTCCCTTGAACACAGTTTCCATCCTGTGATACCAAGGGTTTTCTCCACACAACACATTCTTATGCATGGAAGTTTTACGCATTCTGAAAATGCATGAAGTATTCAGTAAGACACCAAGTGATTCAGAGAAGAAAAATCTGTGAAGGGTTACTAAATATGAATCTACCACCTCTGGCTGAGGAAGTCCTTGAGCCACAAATTTCTGAAGGCAGAGAGGGTAGTGGGAATGCACCACTCTCTCTGCATTCATCCCTTTCCTTGGGGCATGCTGCTGTTTCATGCCGGAGACAAGATGTGTGGCTAGGCAGAGCTTTGCTCTGAACTGCCCTGGCTCTTCATACCTGCTACAAAGAGATAAAAAAAACTGATCGCAAGCGGAATGATTTTTAACGCAAGTTAGTAACAACATTGTTAAAACTTGGCTCCTCACAGCCCACTATAAAGCTCGACGAAAGGGTCCTAGCTCTGCTAAGGCAGTGGTGGGAGAGGGGTAAATGAGTCCTCTGCACAGTAAGCCTCTTGTCCTCCCAGCACCTGAGAGGCACTGAACAAGATCTGAAAGAAAATGGCTTTTTGTTTCCTTTTCTTTGTAACTGAAGCCACCAGTTCCTAGTGAAAACCTTTTACAAGTTCTTTGCAGTGTATTTCTTTACTATCCACTTCGCTTTGAGTAAAGTCGACTCTGTAACTAAAGAATGAGGTAATTATGAGAACTGATCACTTACTGATGGTCTCTATAACAGAGTAACACAGGGCTAAACCGGGGAAACAAAATGTGTGAAAATAATAGCAACGTCATTGATGGTTTTGGGTGGGTATTGAATGTTTAAGAAGGCAAACTTAGATAAATAAATGCAGGGATAAATATTTGTAATACATATTTTGGAAGAATAATGTTCTAAAATATTAAATAGTGAAAGCTCAGGAACAAGAAATAATACACATGTTGGGGAGGTGAAGGGTGTGAAGGAATTAAGAAAAGGATACTGGAAAGAGGCTCTGGGATGGCTTCCAAGCAAGAACATGCAGAATCAATTGAAGCTTCCAAAGGAAGTGCAAGGGCAAAAAGACAGTGTAATGAGCTAAAGGTAGACAAAGGGGCTAGGGGAACCAGTAATCTTCTGCAAATATATCAAGATTAAAAAAATAATAATACTAGAGTGGCAGTAGATTCCATTAATAAATGAGGAAGGGAAAAAAATTAATGACTTTAAAATGGCTGAGACGTTCAACTCCTTTGTTAGATCTATCGTCAGAATGAAAAATGCATACATGAAGTTTGAGCAATTAGTAAGGGGTGAAGACACTGTTGGCATCACTACTGATAAAGACGTGTTGACTGAGAATTTGGAAAATGCAAATGAAGTTAGCTGAAGTTCAGTGAAGTAGCTAACCCATCTGATGAACTTGGGTAATTTCTAGAGGAAAAAAATCGTGGCCAATAGGAACTGTAGCAGATGGGTAGAGCAACTGGCCCAGCAAGTGGTAACTGGACAAAAATACAAAGAAAGGGAAGAAGAATCATTGATTGCAGTGGTTCCCATGGCATTTCTTGAATTTGGAGATAAACTTCTTGTGACTTTGAAGAATAAAAGAGCCTTGAGCAGTGAGCTGAATGATTTTTAAAAACATGTTTTGTTGGGGAGCCTATTTCAAGCAAAATCTGGCTTGGTGTGTGATTAAAGTGGCAGTATGGGCACACAGCTAGGAAGCAAAACCTTTGGCTAAAATGCTTTGAGGTAGGCACTAATATTTGGGTTTGCTCTGCATCATGTCTTGTACACAGGTGGTTTCACACAAATAACAGGTACCTGCCTGTAGGCAGTCTAAATCTTTGGGAGGAATGCCTAATATATTAATGTCCATATGTCTAAGCTGATAATAATAGTTGTGATTGCCACACAATTATATTTAATACATATATTTACATAACAACAGCATTAGACCTTTTTTAGCATTCACCTTTTTACTTAATGGTGAACAAACTGATTTAGTGTTTACACAGGTCATTATTTCCCCTTCTGAACAGAAGCAGGAGTGGTCTGGACGGATTCCATCACAGAACCACCTTACTAACTTCCTTGGAAATTCGGGAATGAGTTCAGACTCCAGCACAGCACCAGCCTAGCAGCGCACGTTGCTAAAGGGAAGAAGTTGCATTACCACTCCCGTGTCCTTCAAGATAGGCCCCGTTCCTGGTTGGGCTGGAGGTCTGGTGCCGCAGACCGGTAGATGAGGACCCCCCTGAAGACACCTGGGCAGGACGATGGCTACAGGAGGAAGAGGAGCCTCCAGCAGGGTGTCCATCGGCAGGACTCTGGCGCAGGGTGTACATGGAGCCCATGGAACCCAAGGCAGCGTCGGCAGGATCCACACTGTACTGCTTCCTGTTCGGAGGATCGGCCAGGTAGTCCTCAGGTACAACTGTCTCTGCTCAGGAAGCCCAGACACAAAATAAACATCAGTAAGACAGAAATTATTTTCATCAACCCTTGAAAAACTTCTTTTTTTGGCCAAAATTCCCCTTTTTTTTTTTTTTTTGGTCAAAAAGTGTAACTCTGTCATCAACTTTCTGTACAGACAGCTGGCCCCAGGAGAGATTCTTGCTGAGAATTAATAAGCAATGAAGGGAAACACAACCATTCCAAGTCAGTAGAGTCACAAGAGGGAAACTATGGCTTGATGTGAGTCATCTGTGTTAGTTTACAATATTATTCTCTGTAAAGTCCTGTGCCACTGGCTGGCAGGTCAAATTTGCCTCACGGTGCTCCTCAAATACACTGAGACCAGAGGATTGAAAGGAAGGAGGCAGAGGAGGGCAACAGGATGGGCAGTTTGCTGCATTCATAATGCCTGGCAGCCAGTAAGAAGGAGTGAAGGTAATAAACCAAAGCATTCTGGCTGCAATTACCAAAATTAATCAGAATCGTCCTCAGCTGCAGACATCCATCAGGCCCGGTACCCTGCAAGGATACAGCCTTGATGACTGATGAGCACACCCAAGGTTTATCATGGACAGCTATGTGTTATGTGTGAGTCACTTGGACCTGACTTAGGTTCAGACAAATATGCCAATGTTACAGATAACTGCAAACCACTGCTGTGATGGTTCCTCTCCTCTGCATTGCACTTTTCATGCTATGTAGGAGCTAAATACTTTGCTTTTCAGATTCTTTGCAATAAACAAAATTTTGCACTTCATGACCTATTTTATACTCCTTTATGCTTGGGGGTCTAACACACAGGCATGAGGCAGCTCTAGCCCCAGGTTTTGCAGTATGCAGATTTTTTTTGCCATTTCCCCTCAGACTTAGGCTCAAGTCTGTCGCTGTTTGGACAGACACTTCCATGCCTTTGTCATTGTCCTCCTCCTCCAGTCTCCTCATATCCAAGTCCTTACTATTTTGGCTTTTTTTTGTCTTCACAAAAGATGACCACAGTCCTTCCTCCTCCTTTTTCCCACTGCCGTTCTCCCTGCAAAACCAACCCTCCTGTCACCCAGCCCCAGCATCACTGCTGGGACACAAGCAGAGCCCTTGGAAACCTCTGTGAGCTCCCAACCTTCACAGAACCCTGCTGGCAACCTGCAGGTTTTTTAGAGATTCCCATTCCCACTCCCACTGGGGATTTACAGCTGGGGAGCAGGGAGTCCCTAGATTAGGGAAGTGACTTCCATTGCCCCATGGCATTTTTCTGAGCTGTTGAAAAGGTCACTTTCCTTATCATGTGTACTCCCCATCCAGAGACATCTGAACGGGGTGAAATTTCCCCCATGATGCTGTACATCAATTTCCTGGCCTGAGCAACACTCCCCTCCTGATGTATTATACAGCCTTATTGAGTAAGGAGAAGAATATATGCTGTAATTTATGCCATAAGACACAAACTCCATTGCTAATAGATGTTGAGGCTGTATGTTAGAGATTATTCCTTTTAATTTACATTTTCATTTTTTTCCTTAAAAAAAAAAAAAAAAGAAAGAAAGAAAAAAAACCAAACAAAAACATTACTTGGCAGCTGTGTACAGCAGTTGATGTTAAACGAACATGATTTATTTTGACAACTCAAATACTCAGGAGTTGTTCCATGCCCTCCTCTTGGCCTGTGTGTCAGGCCACAGCACAGATTTTTGTTACATTGTTCTATTTTATTGCTTCAGTCTTTCAAAATTTTGTCCCATTCTGGGCCAAGGCTGGACTCACCATAAGGCAAACATCAGATTTGAAAGAAAGCTGCAAACGTGAAGTTTCCTCTCTTTTGGGCACTTGCCTTTGCAATGGCAAGTAACTTTCCTTTAGCAAGGCTTTTTTCCCTTTGATGATTTGGATCCTTACAGCATGCATTCAGGTGCCCTGCTGCTTTCTGCCAGGAATTTCTGAGCTTGGTTCTCATACAAATACAGATAGGGTGTAATTCAATTGAATTCAAGGGAGTTCAGATAACGTAACACATAAGAGAAATGGGAATCAGACACTCTGAACCTTTCTCCCCAACCTCCAACAGATGCCAAAATTATATAGTGATTGAGCTAAATACCTTGCTTTTCAAACTCCTCCTGATAAACCAAAGAAAATCCAATCAAGCCTCCTCATTCAAAGGAATTTAATTACTGTGTAGAACACTTGCAATAAAAGCCTCTTATGCATAAAGAAGATGGCTCTTTCTGCAGCATCCTGCCTGCACTGCATGGAATAATTATGCCTCTTGTGAATCATTACCTCTTTATTCCAGGAAAAGAATGTTCTTTTAATATGATTACAATATGAAGAAGACATAGACTATCAAAACAACAAACAGCACATTGAAAGAGCCCTGCTAAATAAACAACATACAACTTTTATTGCCATGGATGTAAATTACTCCAAAATTTTTGAGCAGACACCAGAGATTTTTTTGATGGATGTCAGACTGTCTCAACAGTCTGTGTGAAATAAGACATGTAAAAATATAATCCCCCTGTGGAAGGACACCCATGAATTGCATACAAGACTATAACAAGGAGCTAATCTCTGTCAGTTCTCTTCCTAACCTTGCCTAAGACTCTTTTCTTGATCTAGACCAATTTATTCCACATCTCTGCTTTGGGCTCCAAAATGGGAGTAATGATGCCTCTTGCCTTGGAACAAGCCATAGCCTTCGTTCATTACTGTATGAAACATTCCCCAGTGGAAGGTGCTCTGGGAATTTGGAAAGTCATATTAATGTCTTCATTGGACCGAGGGGGAGCAGGGGTTGTCTCAAGCAGCCCATTGCCCAAAAACTAAAAATACATTTGGAAGGTCTTTGTGTTCCTGTTTTTCCAGCTCTTTTTTAGTTTGTAGCACAGAGAAGCTGCATGAATTGAAGTTCCATTGATGATGTGCATGAAAATATCTGCACTTGGTAAGCTCCCAGAAGGCTTTGTAGAGTGCATGGCTACCACAGCTTCTAATCCCACTTTGGCCAATTAGGAGAAAAAAACCCATCTTTTCTAAGACAATAGAAGAGAATATAAGTCTCTATTGGGATTGAAAATGCAACAGTTCATAAATCTGTAGCTTAGCCCTTCTGTATTTTTACTCACTTTCATGTTTTATTTTGTAGGTAGTCAGTTCTACATATTAGTGAGAAACTAGTACAAGATGCTTTAAAGCAGTATTTATGAGAAAACTGCTTTGAGCTTTTGCTCTGAGCACAGTAGTCTCTGTTACTACTGCTCACTACCCTGAGATACTCAAGCCATTTTGTCATAGTTTTCCTTTCCATGAATGGTGCACAGACAGCTGGATTGAAAAGTCCAAGGCTGTTACATTCAGCACACCTTAAAATATAACAAAGAAGGAGAGAAAGAATCCACAGCTGCCTTCCCAATTTAAAAATGCACATTTCTTTAGCTGAGCTTCTTAAAAGTAGCAGTCTGCAAGATTCCTAGCCAAATTCCTGAAGATGGGTCAGCTGAGAGTTAAAAGAGCCTGGGAATCTGCAGCTAACATCCCAGCTCTGCTGCAAACCTCTAGAGTGACCTTGTTCAGGTTATCTGTCATCTCAGTTCTCCATTTGGATGAAGGGAAATACTTGTTTTGCCTCTTACTTCTGTAACACATTGAGTTCTTTGCCCCAGCAGTACCCATTTGCCACTGCACAGTGAATGCATGCACATGTGACTGCAGAACACAAACACTGGGCCTTTGGTAGCACCTGGGAATAGAGACACTCCAGAAAGACAAAATAATTGACTCTCATTATACATTAGGAAAGCTAATGAAACTCAATTTCAAGTCAAGCAGGAAATGAAGAATAGTATATACACAGGAAAAGTAATCCCTATCTGACCTTTTCCTGAGCAGATCTAATCACTTACTTTTTCTTCTACATCTTAAAAAAGCCCAGATTTAGTTTGTTAGAATCTATCCTATAGGCAAAATCTCCTTGTACGCTCCAGAGACACTCTATTCTGCCTTCTCTGCTCCCAGGCCAAACATGTCTTGCACTGCTTTCCCCATCTGCTGCTGCTCCCACATCACTGCTCATGTTACATCTTTCTCTTCCTTTACCTCTCTCAGGCTCCATTCCCTTATATCCCCACCTGCCTCTCCCTCTGTTCTTCCCCGTCACCCCTTCCTACTTCTTCTTCCATCATATTACCTCTATCTTGGCCTTGCTCTCACTCCACTTCCCTGCACCTACAACATCACCCTTTTCCCATTTTGCCAGTTATTTCTTTATCTTTTTTTTTTTCTCTCCTCCCACACATGCGATTTTCATAACCACTTTCTCCCCAGGCTGTTCCCCTTCCACCTGTCTCCTACTTTCATTGATCCAGCCCATGCATTTTTCTTTGTTCATCCCCAGATTGCTGCTTGGAGAGCAGAGCCCAAGGTCAGGGCAGTGAACTGGGACTGGAGCCCCTTTTCCCAGTTAACAGGCCATATCCTGCACAGCCGTGAAGTGGCTGCATCTGGGTGAAGCCTGCGTGGACACTGCTGGACACCCAGACCCCCTGCTCTGAGCATGCTGGACACTGATCCCCAAGCCAGGGAGGTCCTGTTTAACAAACCAGCATCTTCCCAGGACAACTGCCCTTCCTTCTAGGATAATACTTTAATGTCGTTTCCTAACCTTTTACTTTACCACCTGCAATGCTCAATCATTTGTATTTGCGTTAATTAAATTTCCCATTAACTTCTTTTCCTCACAGTCAATACAGATTTATTTCTGTCTTTCTTCTCTCTGCCCCCACTATTCCTTTTTTGTGTCGTCTCCTATTCCTCATATCATCTAGTGATGGGCTTTGCCCTCTGACCCTTCCCTGTACCTTTTAAAGTGCTACCATATATTGCCTATAATGGGTTGACCAGATGTGAACTCCATATTTTAAGCAGCATGATATCATAGCTTCCTCAGACCTCTCCTTTCTCCCAGCCAGGGACAGCCTTTTTTCATCTCCCAGTCATTTTCAGAGGAGCCAGCCACAGTGTCAAAATCCTATCGAGAGGCTCCTTCTTTGTATGGTTTTGTCTTTGCCTGTATTTTATAGTTCCTGAGCCTGGCTCCAGCTCCCTGCTCAAGGATGGCATTTGCCCTATCAGGGAGATGGGAGGGGGTGTGTGTGGAGCGAAGAGGAGGGGGCAGTTTTAATCAGCATCTTAGAAACCCTGCATCTCAGCCTTTATGAAAGAAAAAATAGAAGTGGAGAAACACAAAAACCAAATGCTGAAATGTAGGAGGAAATCTTTCAGATGAGTTTAACCACTAGTTCAATCTAGTGTAAGCCAGAGATGGAGAGAGGAGGAAGATATAAACAGTATTTAAGATTGTGAAAGATATGCCTTGGCTCTGAACTGCTATCTTCTGTTTTAAACATCAACTCTTAAAAGATTTTAAAATAAATTTTTCTGTGCCTTCCAAACAGCCTCACACATTTCTGTCCAGGCAGGGATGTACCACAGCCCTTATCTTTCCCGTAGTTCGAGCCTGCATGCATCTATCGAAAGATAAGAGTCTCCTGTGATAGATTATGACTTTCCAGCTCTGCCTGCTGTGATTTACTCTGGGATTACAGCAGCAGCCCATTCCTTTTAGCTCCACTGCCCATCCAGAAATGCAGCACACTGAAAATATGATGTCACCCCTTAGCAGATGTTTCTGTGTCGTGTCAACACCGCTCTCTTGTGCGTGCATCTGCACCCTACACATCTGGGCAAGGACCAGACCTTTTCCACACCAACCCGTGGCTGCCAGGCTTTGCCTGGACAAGGAAAACATTACGGGGAGTGACATCGGGTTTGTGGCAGCAGAGCCGAGCTGCTCGCTGCCTGCCAAGGCGGAGCAGAGTGGAGACACCTCCCCAGGGAGTCACAGCATCCCCGAGGCTGCTGCAGAGAGGCAGCAAGTGAGCAGGCAGCCCAGGGCATCTACCAACAGCGGGGCCAGGGCTGTCACGCCTGTGGGTTTAAGTCCACGAGAGAACTTTTGCATCGGTTATAGGAAGGCACAGTTGCATCCAGAGGGGAAAGAAAGGGGGGGTTAGTCGTCAATCAGAACAGGAAAATGTAAATATGCCTCATTCACTTCTGGATGCAGATATTATGAACATTGAAACTATGGTCACGCTGTGGAGATAAAACCTGCAATGAATTCTCCAGGGTTTAGTCTGAGGCTTTACTGCACCATGTATCATCTAGCTGTGTCCTAGCAGCTAAAAAATATTTTGCAGTAACTGAAATGCTGAGTCCCCCAAGGAGAAGCTGCCAGGCAGGTAACATCAAGAATCCAAATTTTTTTAGAGAATTTTCCAAAATCCAATGTTGTCTTGATTACGTCTTCAGCATAAGCAATTTTTTTTTCATTATTTAAACAATTTCCCATGAGTGTTTGCAGCCCAGACCACAGCCACATTGTGTTTAATGCAGTAGAACCAGGGAATGAAACCAGCTGGGAACAGATCAACATGGTTTTATTGTACAAACTGAATAAAAAGGTAGAGTAAATTCAAAAGCTAGCTGCTGACAAATATATTATATTTAATAAAAAAAGGTGCTCAAGTGAATAAATAACCCATTGAGGAATTTTTTCCATTTTTAAAGTGCTTGGGGAGGATTGAGTAAATGTATTTTGTTAAAATAGAGAGGTTTTAGTCCTATGTTACAGCACAGGCAGATTGTTTAGGCACACCCACAAGTGAAGGCAAAGGGATTTCAATGACACGGGGATCTAGGCTGTAGAAAAAGTCTTCCTTTCGTCTCTTCCACCTGATTTCAGACCTGCTCCTCCTTTCTCTTCCTTTCTCCCTTGCCTTTATGTTATACCAAAGTGTACATCATGAAAAGAAGATTTATCAGGGTTGTATAGTTTTGTTTCTTAGCACAGTGATGGTTCTGCAATGGCAGAGGGAGATGGAAGAGGCTGCGATCGATCTTTTCAGTTTCTAGCTTCTAGCAGTAGCTAGAGGGGTTTTTCTATCAAGGTAGTTTATAATGCACTCCGTATCCCTATAAATCAGCATTGATAGAAGTCACAAAAGGCTATATACAGCATAGACTAGATTAAACTGACTGTGTTATTTGTAAATTTCAAGGCATTATACACTGGGATCCTCTGCAGATGAAGTACTTAGTGCATCTCTGTTTTGCTCCCACCACCATGATGAATGTCCCTGAATCATACTGTTTACTACTGGCTTAAAATATTTAACAGTAATTTTTTTTATTGTTTGAAAAACAAATAATTTGAGAAACCAGAAGTGAGATGTCTACAGCAAAATGCAGTGACTGCAAAATAAGGTGTGTTTGCTCATTAATAAATATAATAATCTCATCCAGAAGCTAGGTAGAATAGTACATATAAAGCATGAACCTGTACATATGTTTGTATGCAGGTATAAGATCTTTTAGAAAGTCTTTACGTCATTTCTTCCTGCCCAGTGCTGCTGTTCTGCTAAACTTTCTGATATTTCTTCTGCCACATAGCTACAACATATATGAGCCCTGAAGTCTTAGTTCCCCTTCACAAAACCTTTCTTTTCCTGTCTTCTCTGCTGCTGCTTCTGACATCCCTGACTGACCTCAATCCCAGCAGCTAGGAACTCACCAATTCCCCTTTGCTGAGCCTTTTTATCCCCTCTTCTTTCCATGATCCTACATAGCCAGTTTCCCCCCACATCACTGTGCTGCACTGTGCTATGCTGATGAGGAGCTGGGCTTACCCTGGGACCCCATCCTAGGACTCATCCCCAGCCTCACTGCATTTTCCTTAAATCTGGCTTCTCTGATGAAGACCATCAAGCCACTGCTACCTTTTTGTTTAAGTCACTTCTGTAGCCTTAACTCTTCCATGAAGAAACCCACCATAAAGTACCTGATTCCCAAAGCCACCATTTGCAGCTTATTTTCAGTCAGAGGATGTGTTTCTCTTGCCCAGATGCTGGTGGGTGCAGCTCCTTTCTTTTGCACCCTTACCTTGCTCACAGCTGCCCATGGCCAGCACCATCCCAGCACAAACACCAAACTGCATGTAACCATCAACAGTTTGCCTCTGGCACTCTCTTAATTGCTTTAATCCCCTGCTTTGCAGTCGTTTTGCCAACAGATTAATGTTCTTCAGGCAGTTCCTGTGTGTTACTACTTTCCAAAAGGCATTTTGATGTACTCTGCATAATTACTGCAAACAAATAAATCCTAAGGAACTGTGGAGCGCTGTTGATTAAACAGTGACCAAGACTTTTCAAGAAAAAACAGTGGATGTTTTATTTCCATGGAAATGGAAATGCCACCATGTGTGGATTTCCATTTGTTTTGTAGTGAACTGGGAAAGGATGGAGAGAAACAGAAGATAGATGAAGATATATAAGGAAGGGATGATGATAAAAGGCTAAAAAAAACAGCAACATGAGGAAGGTGAAAAACTGAGCTGAAAAACGGAAGAGCATCCAAGCAAAAATCAGCAATGTCCCATGAAAAAAATTCTGAATCTTGTTTGAAACCTGTCAAATTGAAACAGCCTAAATACCAGACTCTCTTTCCCTACTCTCAGCATACGCACCACATACCAGGCAGTCCTGGAAGCAAGGGCTCTCTCATCCAGGTTCACAAGCAAAAGTTACCCTCTATTCCAAAACCATTTTTGTTTTATCTTTTAATAAGTGCTGGATCCTGAGGTTTACCTTTTTTCCCACTTACATCTTTGAAAAACCAGGTGAGTCACATTGGGCTGATGCTTTCAGAGCTTGCATAGGTTCCTCACCACAAGTTCTGGCTTGTGTCCTGCTCATCTGACTGCTTGAAATACTGGTATGTTGGATCACAGGTATTTGGATCAATATTTTCAAAGTTTAGGAATGGAAATTCCTGTTTCAACTAAAATTTAAGCTATTTAAAATAAAAGCTCAGACCACTAACTTCAGATATCTCCTAAAGGAATCATATAGCTCTAGGGAGAAGTCTTAACCAGGTAAAACAAAGTTAAAGCTAAACCTGCAGCTAAAACAGGGTAACAATCACATTATTTACTTGACTCGGGCTCTGAAAGTGTCCATGCTTCCTCCTCATGACTCTGCTTGTAAAGCTTGAATTAAATGCATATACCCAGGGGTATTCTCTTCTCCAGTGGCTATGATCTCATCCATCAAGCTTCATGCATTTATACCCATCCTTTCATCCACTTTCCTTATACATACCCTTTGATATGGAGAAATAAAACATCCTTAAATTCTATTTCATAGCTTGGCTCTCTTTTCTAACCTCCATGGCTGCAGCCCAGGCAATATCCAGCACTGTTGGTGTCTGTGCCACAGCACTGAGCACGTCTTGGGCTGAAGGACAAAAGGGCCTTTGGGCTTTTCCTTATTCACTGCTGAGAGCAGAGTGCCTACCCCCTCCCCCGGGGTAACTTTTCAAAAGAGATGAACTTTCTTGCACCCCCTCAAGTCAGTGAAAGTAAAACAGCCTAGCAGAATGTGGGAAGGAGGATTTCCCTTGGGCTGGCTGCTGAAGGGATGTCTGCTTACAGCTTCATTGCTTAGCATCCACAAAGAAATACAATTTCATAAACTTAAAAGAAGAGAAAGAGAGTCTTTCTTCATTTGTGAGTTAGCAAACAGTAATCTCACAACCTAAAGGTCAGAAAGTTCAATTTATCCAATTCTGCCAATTCTATAGAGTCCAGGCAAAGTACATCACATCTGAATTTTTTCTCTTCCATTAATCTCTTTTTTTTTTCCCTGCCAGGATTTGCTCCTCAGCGAACATTTTATTAGTTTCTTCTGATCTAGGCTTAAAGGGTCTGAATGCTAAAGCCTCTGCTACCATCCTCATTAAACCCCTCCACAGAAGCACTGACTGACTTTTCTTTCAAACCCCTGCCTTTACTTCCAATCCTTTGGGACATCCTAAATTGTTCCTGTTCCCAGGTTTCTGAGCTGCAGCTTACAGCTCCAGCTGCAGTTGCCTCTGCTTCAGCTCTGCCACACTGTTGCCACCCTGGACACCTGGTTTCAGGAAGCCAATCCTGGAGATGGTGCTCCAGCTGCAAGCAGGACCTCAGCACAAGGGTCCTCGGTGGGATGCCTTGCCCTGTGGCCAGTTGTGTCAGGTGTGGAGGGAGAAGGCATCAGGAAGGAAGGAAGGAAGGAAGGGAAGACATCCCAGACTTTCTCAACTGTACTGCAGGCTCTGCCATCAATCCAAATGCCCCAAAGACCATATAAACTTTTTATATTATGCTTTGTTGTGGCTGGATGGCTCTGCTCCCTCTTTAAGAATGACCTTAATGTTTTATTTATTGTTTAAAGGATAATGATCATGGTAGAGGAATATATGAGGCAATAAATGGCCTTTGCAGGTAATTAAATGCTGAGGAGCACTGAAGCTATTGATAGCCATAAAAGCCATTTATTCCTAGTGTGCTGAGAAACCAGGAGCACTGTTCCTCATAGCACGCAACAAGACAAGATTAAACAAGCCATGGTACTGGGGAAGTAAAGTAAAGGGGAAAGACAACATTTTTCTTACCCTCTCAGGGCTTGGAATTTCTGAGCTGCTGTTTATTCGGTGCTTGCAACAGAAAATATTGATTGTAATAATATATGGTTTTCTATCATATTATTCTTTTTTCCCTAGCTGTTTTAGAAGGGCTTTGCACGTGTTGGCAAGAATTATTGCCCTCCTTTGACAAATACTCAAATAAAGTCACAGCAGGGAAGAGTGGTGTGCCCACATAGTCAATGGGAAAGTCTCATAAAAACCCAGTTCCCAGGTCAGTGTCTTGCCTAGTTAGTCAGACTCCTACTGTGCATTGCTATTGTGTTTGTCATACCAGCTTTTCAAGGGCTTGTGGATAGGAAGAGCCCACCATGCTAAAGACAGAGGCACCAGCATCCTACTGAGCTTCTGCTCCATATAGATCCCTACTTCCAGCCAATGCCATGAGAAGAGATTCAGTTCTCCCATGGACAGTGGTAGGGAACTCCATATGGTATCTGTGTACCCAAATTTGACCTGGCCACAGGGAGAACAGCAGGGCTGCGGACCATGTTCACAGACTTTCCCATCTTCCCCCATGATAAGAACGATACCAGGTGGCCACAGAAGTTCTTTCATAAAGAAAGTTTTGCTGCAGCCACATCCAGCCATGCTCCATGCGGAGATATCAATTGTCTAACAGCACAAAATAGCCAAACCCCAAGGTTTGGGACAGAAAGAGCAAGAAGATTGACTGAAAAGAAAAGTAGATGTTTATCAAACTTCACGCTTCCCACAAAAGAGAAACTTCTGCAATTTCTGTGCCCACCATCAAGTTAGCCAGAAGTTTTTTAGCAAACATGGTTTCCTCTGAAGAATAATCTAATATCTCATAGGTGCATGTCAACGGTATGTAAGTGTCCTAGAAATGTCCCTTTCACATGCTCCCATCCAAACCCCCACTAGCTGAGCATGAGACAAATGCTGAAATCTGAATGCAGAGTGGAGGCACCGCACAGGACCTCTGTTGGCTTCCCGACATGTAGCCCCTGCCACACTTCATGGAGTTTTTTGCACAGGTCACCCAGCCTTGCCATCATTTTAGTTCAAACTGCTCTACCACTCCCATGGAAAATTTTGGGATGCAGGTCCAGAGGTGCTTTGAACCCAGGTGCTGTGGGGACAGGTAACAGCTCAGGATTTGCTGTAATGTAGACCTGAAGCTGGGCATTTCCGAGATGAAGGCCTGGGAGTCACCCCACAACTGCTCCCCACAAATCACTCTCATGAGCCAGCCTCCCTTCACAGCTGAGAAAGAGCCCTGGGGGATGTCCCGTGTAAGGCATGAGACGTGAGGGGCCTTGGCAAGGCAGGCAGAGCGTGGGGCTCAGGTGCAGGGAGGGTAATGCACTGCCAAGGAGACCCATTGCAGAGGCCAGCTCTAGCACAGCCTGATGAGTGTGCACTTCCTAGGCCTGCAAAACATAGTTGTAAGTGATATATGCATATGTCAACAAATCCCACCTGGCCTGTACACAGCCATTAGCATCTGGCAGCTTGCTGTGAGCACAGGTGAATTATGGCTTAGGGGCATGTGCTTTGGGGCAAGGTTAAAAGGTGACTGCTGTATGGGGTAAGTGGATTAATATGACTGGACACGATGCCAGCTTCTCCTCACACTTCTGACAGTGTAAATCAAGAGTAACTGCACCAAGTCGATACAGGGATTAGATTCACTGGTGCAAAGGGGCTGAAAAGCACATGATTTTAAAAGAAAGGACATCTCAATTACAAGATGGAGAACAAAAACAACAAAAAACGTGGCTGCTTTGCAAGGCTTCCTATGGTGCTTTTTCACGGCCCTGCTCTTTCCATGCGAGATGTATCCCAACAGGTGCCCTCACAGACCTGTCTGCAGCAGAGTGCCCATGGTCTTCCTTATCACTGCACTATGGGAAAGCCTGTCCCTGCTCTGGGTAGCAGAGGAACCCCCTGTGCTGACCTTGCTGTAGAGAAGTGCTGGCTCCTGGGAAGATGGAAGGAGGTGTAGGCAATGCAGCATTGAACAAAGACTCACGGCCTCAATCCAACCTGGCCTTGAACACTTCCAGGGATGGAACATCCACAGCTTCTCTTGGCAACCTGTTTCAGTCCCTCACCACTCTCACCGTAAAGAATTTCTTCCTCATGTCTAATCTAAACCTACCTGACTAGCCTGGGCTGCCCAACCCAGGCTGCTTCTGGGAGCTATTAATTGCACACACACACTCACACACAGTGGGAAACCAAGGAAAGAGAAGCCTTGCCTACACCCACACCTCCTATCGGGTCTGAGGGAAAAATAATGTTTTGCCCACCCTCAGTGTCTGGGGAGATCCGGTGAAGATGGTGTCAGGGACATCTGCACTGGAATTTTGTAGGGAGGGAGAGGCTCAGAGTGTAACAGCAGCTGTAAAAACTCTGGTTGTGGAATTGCCTCCTCTCACACACCTCCCCGCCTTGCGAAAGAAAATGCAAATGTTCACGCAAATTAAAATGTAAATGCAAACACAAATGCCAGGCCTCCTGGGCTGCACTCACTCAGTGCTACAGAAATCCCTTGACCTCTCAGAAACATTCAGCTTGCTGCAAATGTTCTAGTGGAGAGGGAAGAAAAATACTGCTTTCCAGCCTGGGCTCCTGCCTTTCCTCCCCTATGTGTAAGTGGCAACTGGATTTCTTTGTACAAGAAGGTGATTTCTGCACCGTGTACACAGCCTTCTCCCAGCAAAGTGCACACTGAGGGTATTCTTGGTGAACAAGTGATTCAAAAATTATAATTGTGGACACTAAAACAGGTTTCTCTCATCTGCCGGCATGTATCTGCCATTAAATTGAATGCATGAGAGACAGTGTGTTCCCCAAACACCCACAGTGCTGTTAATAAAAGAAAAGGAAAAATAATTTAAGTCAGGAGGAAGCCTGCAGGTGAAATGAAGGCTCGTGCCCATAATTTACATCTTTCTTTTATTCTAAACTAGCTTTTGCCATGCCATAGTAAGGCTTCAAGGCAGCTTTCCAGCCTCTGATTGCAGACGGGGCTGCAGGCATGTCCCAGCTGCATGGGGGCTGTCTGGGGCCAGCAGCCTGTCCCAGAATACGAACAAGGAGGAAGTTCAGGAGTGCCATCCATCTGGGAGCCCAGTGCTGCTCAGGGCAGGTGTCCCTCAGGACCACCACCATCCTCAGATGCATCTGCCCCATGCCAGAGCCCCTCCAGGCTCTGCCCCATACAGTCAACCACTAAGGCAAGAGACCTTGCTGGTCCCAGAGGGTTTTAAGCTAGGAGAAACATTCCTGCAAGCAGCAAAGCAAACCACGTAGCAGCCACAACTCATTTAGGTTTATTCTCACAGATGGAGGTGACAGATCAGGATCCAGGCTGACTGTGGTACAGCTAATAATAATATGTACCTTAGGTTTTTGCTAACATAATGTGGTGGTCCAAAATGTCTCTGCCGGGGGACCTCAACACAGTGGTTCTCGCCCAAACACCTCCTCTACAGCCTCTGGGAAAATACCACAAGTAAGCTCACTGCCTCCCTCTGGAAGGGTCCCACAGAAGCCTGTGGTTCCCTGTCGTACACAGCACATCATGGAAAAAAAGACAGTTCTATTCCTCAGCTCTGTTAGATCTTGAGCCCGAGGTGATCAAGCAGCCTACCTGCCTCCACCCGTCTGTTTCCATACCCCTCTGGGCTTTCTGGCACAGCACTGTGCTGCTGGAAAGGCTGGTTGCTGAAGAGGTTGTCACACAGGAGGCTGCGGCACAGCTTCTTCAGGAAGCGCAGGACATACCCGATGCTGTTCACTACCAGCAGGCTCTGGAAATGCTGCTTCCCCTCAAAAGAAGCTGAAACTGGAAAGCAAAACAGGAGTAATTCAGGGAGAATGAGAGTAGGGGAAATTATTTCGCTCAAGCATTTGCGTGTCTTAAAATATTTCGCAAAATTACCCTACCTGAGGCACACGTCAAACAGGAGGAGCTTAAGGAGCTGAGTTTGTGTGACCCAGATCACCTTCCCCCTGGAGAGCTGAAAGATGCTGACTGGCACAGCCAGCAGTGCAAGGTTTTCTAGTACATGCATCCCTCTGAAAACTGTATTGTGTGATTAGAGGGAGGCAATTATGACACCCTGGTCTAAGGAGGGGGAAAGAAAGTGAACTGCAGTGATCACCAATAGTGATGGGATATTAGGCTGACTTCAGCGTTACCCAAGGTTTTAAAAGATAATGGGGAGATAAGAATCAAAGGCATGGTTGTGAATGAATGAAACGTACCAGGGTCGTACTGAAGAGAGAGGTAACAGCTTCATCATTGATCTTTATTTACTGAGTTAATTGTATTTATAGGCAAGGGAATTTTGGCAATTGTGGTCTATCCAGAGTTCAGTAAAGTATGAGAAATCTTCCATTAAATTGGAAATGATTGCATACAAGAGGCAGGTCAAAAAATGACAACAGGGTCTGCTGGCGGGAGACCCCAAGTCCCAGAGAGAAACCAGCAGAGAGAAAGCAGTCTGTGCTGGAACAAAAAAGATTTTGTGGATGCTGTAAGCTGGCAGACATCATCAATGGAGAAGAGGACTGGGAGATTGCACAGAAAGATCCAATGATTTTTACTTCTGCGATAATAAAAATGAGCGAAAAAAATTCTGGAAAATAAACAGAAATCCATAACTCTTCGAGGAGACTCAACCTGATGGGAGAAGAAATGCTAATACAAGCTTGCTAGATGCCCATAAAACAGTATGGTCACACAGTCATGAGAAACTCAGATATATTGCCAGAAGGTGTGGAACAAAACATTTCCAGGAGAGAAAATGGAGGGTTAAAGCCACTACAAAAAGTTCTGGATAAACCTGAGGTGGATTGATGGGCATCATTCTGGTCATCCAGGCTGAAGAAGGGTGAATTCACACTTGCAGAAGAGCACAGGCAAATCACATTGATGATTGGGAAATAGAAATTTTCCCTGTGGCACTGCAGCCACCACCATCCTGCCATGTGGGACTGTGGCAAGACACCTGCACTCCTTTCACTGATCCAGTGATCTCCCTCACCTGAAAGGAACTGTGTATTTCAGCCTAGCAGGATGAGGGTGGGTCTCTTAGAAATACATCTAAAGGTAAGAACAGAGCAATTAAACTTCCTGGGTAAACTTGTCCAGGGACAAATATAGCCAGGAATCCAAAAGGGCATAAGGTCCCAGCCATGGTGGAGGGGTCAAAACAGACCCACCAGGATCAGTTGTAGCAAGACACATTCAGTTTCGACAGGTTTGCAGGGAGGACTACATGATATGACTGTGTGAACTCTTCCACCTGGAAGATTCTTTCCCGATCCTACAGTCTCCCATCACTGCTAACAAAAATTGCAGCATTAGACTTATAATTTTGGGGATAACTTCAGAGGTTTCCTGCTGGCCTGAGCTGCTGTGAGGGATCATCCTCCACAGCTGGTTGAGCAACTGTGAGCCAAGCCATGAGGAGATTGGAAAGCCCCTGACAAAACTCAGCTGAGCTGCTGGGAGTGAGGTGTAATTGCAGAGCCATGCCATAACTAGGAGGCCACTCACCCCTCTTTGATGACTAGAAGAAGCATGAAATTGGGAGAAATGTTGACCAGGTGCCTTTAGTTCAGGTGAAGCTGAAGCTGAGCCAGCTCAGAGGAACTGAGACCAAGGAGTTTGGCAGGCTTGGTGCATAATACGACTCTCCTGATTGCAATGAAAATCATACATGCAGCACAGAACTAGGCAAAAATGAAGCTTTGCACTGAATTGCTTCAGTCTTGTATTTCTGTGAACAAGTCTGGATCATTCTCAGAGTATTTCTGATGTCCCTTAGGGAAGGTACACCTGTGATTACAGGGAACTCGAGGACAGGAAAGAAGCACAATTTATATGCTGCACAGAGGGCTGGAGCTTCGGCTCCCACACAAGAAGGTCCCAGTGGCACAGCTGAGCATCTGCAGTCCCTGCAAAATTGATTTGACTTGCAATCCTTGGCTTTGTGTTGGTGTCTGACTCACCTGCAGCAACTCATTGGGGAGTGCTGTTCCCATATTCCTGTCATTGTTTCATTCCCACTGCATCCCCATATGCCAAAAGAATGTTGTGACACAAAACTCTTGCTGTGACAATAAAAGTTCACGTTCACACTGAGAACCAGGCCAGAGGATTCATTGTGGGACATGGGAAGCTCATCAGGACACAGCAAGAAGTGCCACTGTGGGAAGATGAAGAGTTCCTGGGAAGTTCCCCTTGGTCCTTGATTCTCTCTGGTATATCTGTGTAGACTGTGTGCAGTCCTGCTGCATGGGGAATTGCCATGGTGCAATTCCTGCAGTGGAGAGCAGGTTTGGCTCATGAACTGCAGGCAGGGGACACATCAAGGGCTAAACTCCATATGAGTTGTCCTTTCAAGAAACAGAATCATAGAGTCATAGAAAGATTTCAGCTGGAAGCTGAAATCCAACCCTCCTGCAATGAGGGACATCTTCAACTAGCTCAGATTTCTCCAAGGCCCATTCAACCTGGCCTTGAATATATTCAAGGATGGGGCATCCACCACCTTTCTGGGCAACCTGTTCTAGAGTTTTTCCACTCTCATCACAAGGCATGCATGTGTACTTGTGGTGGCAATGTGTTTCATGAAGTGGGCTGGCATTGCTGCTCATCCTTGAAAGGCTGCATGAAAACAGCTCTCAGCTCTGTTCCAAAAAGCAGTAAGAGGCAGACTCTGGACTGCACATTCCTCCTCTGAATCACCACTGCTATACCCCTTACCGACATTCCCTCCTCTGACACCGAGGTGATTCCTGCAGCAGCTCATTTTGCAAAGGTGTAAGTGATATTCACAGCTGGCTGCCATCCCACTGACGGGAGCAGGACATCCAGGGCAGTCAGGATTGGGGAATACATTAAGACTCAAAGCACTTCCCAGCTGGCCACAAACCCCTTACAAAGATGCCTTACCTGACACCATCTCGCCTCCATAGCCCTGCCTGATGAGGGAGAAGACCACCTTTTGCTGGAGTGCACAGTCGATGCAGGCTTGCACTGCTCGCTGCAGGGCCGCTGACGGCCGCTCCGGGCCAAAGTGCTCTGGCAGCTGCTGCACCTTTTTTCTGTCCAGGTACGGCCCCAGGCTGGCTTGTTTGTTGACATAAATGCAGACTGTAGACATGAAATCCCAACAAGGTTATTAAAATACAGTCCTGAGAGCATCCTAGTAAATGTTAGTATTCTAAACGTCTATTCGTTTCCCAAGTTCTTCCTTCACTGTGGTGAATTGCTGCCATTTGTGATGGCAGAGCCAGATTTCCTTATGCTAACAACCCACTGCCAAAGCAAAGCAAGCTGAGTTTAGGTGTAGCTCAGTGTCACAGGCTAGGATAAACTACACACATATTAAAAAGCTACTGTGTATGCCTAGGGTCTGCTCTCTTGAGTCTACCTTGTCCATGCAACTTGTGACCAGAAAAATGCCCTGGGAGTGCAGAACAGTGACTACCAGTGGTGACTTCACAGCAAGGAGGGAATGCCAGCCTGAGGTGTGTTTTCAGGGTGTTTATTTTTTTCTTCTATCTGTTTTTAGACTGGTTCCTTGAGAATCGCTGTGAGAAGCACGTGCTCTGAGATGAGTTTTGGAAAGGCTTTGGATCCTTGCTTCTTCTGAGCCTAATGCAGCTGTAATTCCTGGAGGGTTATTCCTGCACAGTGCAATGGCAGAGGCAGGTCTTTAGGAGTTTCCTAACCACCCATGTCCAACCTAACACTCTCCAAACTGCATCAAGGTGACAAAAACTGTGTATGGTTAGCAGTGCTACATTTTGGGACTGCAGCAATGTGACTGTGCCGCACGGGGGTCTGTGAGGGAGTCTGCCCCAGCCTCTCCACAGCCAAGCCCTGCATGCCTCCTCTCATAAGCTGCAAAGGCAGTTTTCCTACATGCCATCAGGCCTGCCAGCAGTAGCCAAAAAAATGAGTGTTCTCCTCACTACCATGAACTTATTTAAGCTTGGCTGAGGCTAACTGCATCTCAGGGGAAGCAGAGATAGCACTGCGGTAACTAAGGGCGACTTAGACAGCCTAAAGTCTGGCTAAAGTGAGACATATTATAATAGCTGGCTGAGTGTGCTCGAGCTGTCATCTCTCAAATAACATTATCTTCTGACAGAAATCAGATATGTGACAAAAAAAACCCCATCAAGCAGAGTGGAGGACATGATGACAGCTGTGTAAAGTTGGAAATAATTTACAGTTTGCATCACCATAATGAAAATCTAGTGCAACTGTCACAGTGCACTCTGCTCTCCCATCTCGCAGGGACCAGCAGAAGGGGCTCAAGCAGTACATCCTGGGTAAACAGGAGGATAGTAGCGATTATACTTATCATTATACCACTTCACACCTTCCAAGTGCCAAACAAACATAGGGATAGTGCACTGAAAATACAGCAGCAGCATGCAGGAATTGCGGGGGGATGTCAGAGTGCAGCTTTCCCAGAGTGCCACACCTCGACAAATCTGCAGCATGTGGTTGCTGCGTGACAATCCACTGGTTTTGTCAGGGCTCAGCTGTGGGAGGGACTCTGCAGCTTGCAGGCAATCTGCCGACTCCCTCACTGTGGAGCCAGGGTGCCTACAGACCCTTTGAAGCAGAGAGGGAAGTAAAAGCTGGCTTGAGCTTCCCTTCGCCTCCTGCCGGCCCTGCTCTGGTGGGAACCTGCGTGCACTGTTGGGAGGATGCTGGGAGGAAAGGTGCCAGTGCCATGACGATGGGCACACAGAGCTGTGGGGCACTGCATCCACTGAGCCTGGAATGACCCATGGAGCCTCTGCCTTTGCAGCCACCCTGGTGGTCTGCCAGGGCTGGCCGACTGTGCCTCCCTGTCCTGCTCCAAAAGCAGCCCTGGGTACACTTCTCAGGGCACTTCCATCCACTCAGCTGGTGTTTGCCAAGTGCTTTGCAGATTTCGCGTGTGAAGGGATAAATGAGAATAAAATATATTATTGTCATTGTCGCTAGGTTTAGTATCATTCTGCCACCAGAGCAGATGGAAAACTTCTCCTCTGTGCATCCCAGCTAAGAAATAATGGGATTTATGTGTTGTGTTTAGATTCTAATCTTATCTAATCCATTTCTCTGCTGAAATCTCAGAGTAAGTCAGCTGTCTTGTTGATTTTCTTTTCATTTACATCAGTTTGAAAGCCTTGACCTATGTCACTTCTGGTAATATAAATAAAAAGAAAGAGTAAGGCTGTCTTTTTCAACTGCATTTGGAAATGACCACGTCTGCTGCTGTGATAAGGCACTGAGGTTTTTCTGCTGATAGCCCTGCCTACAGTCAGACCATGGCTCCTGTGTTCTTCTCCCCACAGCTGTAACAGATGCTTCATGTTCACACAGGGATTTAGTTTGGTCATTGCAACATATTAGATGGGGTGAAAATGTTAGGTATAAAATGGAGCATTCATGGGTTTTTGATGCTCACATTTCAAGAGGAATGGAACTGACATCTCCACTAAACTCAACACACGGCAGTTAAAATGCAATCTTGCAGGACATCTCTGCTCCTTGTCACTGGTTGTCATACTAATCTGCAAACATCCCATTTCCATGAGCTCCCCCTGCTCTGGAAAGCCCAGCATTTGGCTGTGACACCTGTCTGTCAGTCCATGGCTCCTGCTCACCCCTTGGTGAAGGAGCACTTGAGGCTGAGTACCTGTGAGAGCCTGTGGGGTGTCCGAGCTGGGTACCGTAGCTGCATCCTGGGGGATTGAACTAATGTCTGGCTCTGGAGTGCTTCTCGGCGGAGAGATTGCTAAAGGAGTCATCAGGACACGAGATTTCAGCTGCAAAAAATAATGGAGGTATACACAAGATATTCTAGTTTTATTCTATATATGTCACGCCCCATGAACCCCCACTCATTAGCAATCTGCTATTGCATCACTTTCCCCAGGCCAGAAGACCCATCTTGCTCCCAGGAGGATACTGGAGCCTGAAGCCTGACTGATTTGCAGCAGACAGCAACGCCTTAAGCTACAGGATGCAAATATTATGCCACCCACTGGGTAGTTATTTACACCTGAGCAAATTGAGCCTAACACTCCAACAAATCAGTGCAATGGCATTTTACGACCCATTTCATGTGGGTGTAAACAATGCTCCACAACTGAGAAACATGGGGTCTTTAAGTGCATCATAATTCAGGGCCAAATTCTGCTCTTGGTTGCAGGGGTGTAAATCTTGCATAATCCATGGCACCAAGAGGCTACTCTGGGCTGACACCCATGTAAATAAGCTCACACTGTGGTCCAGAGTGTGTCGTTACCAGCTAGTAAATACAAACCGCTGCACTGTTGCACCCAGTGACCTGCAGCCCAGCTTGGAGAAGGGAAACATGATGGGAATTTACAGTGCAATATCAATATGCCTTTATGCTGCCAGCACCTGGCAACATCTCACCAGTCAAATGATGATCAGGTCCTCATATTTAAAAAGGACTGATGTGATGGACGTGACTTGAAGGTACCACTCTTGCTTTTCTTTTTTCCGAGGAGGGAAGTAGAGGGAAAGTAGAGAGCCAAGCACACAGCTTGCTGGTTTGTATATTTACATGTCCTACACCAGAGTGTTCTTCTGACAGGTATTTATCTCCTTTCTTTGTTTTTCATTGGACAATGTACAAAGCATATTTTAAGTAGAGATGAAGTCATAACACTGCCTACAAAACAAACCTTGAGCAATTCCTGGTGGAGAGTAGAAGTTGTTTTGGATGAAGATTTTTGTAGTCCATGACTATGAATTAAAAATGTCTAAAATAATGGCTCAAATAATACTGTTGCAGTATAATGGTGAAACTAAAAATCTGAGGAAAGGAGAGGGAAGTATGTAGGACTTAGGGACATCTAAGTGAGTTTTTACCACCACCTCCCCTGGGGCAGGTCAAATCCCTTTGTTTTCAGTCTGAAAGAGGGAAAAAATATTCAATAAGTGCATCTGAGACCAGCTACGGATTTGACCTCCTGCTGTATTGCAGTTATAGAGTATGAGGGACCCTGATCTGGCCCCTGGCTAGTACCATTTCTCACCTGCCCGTATTGTCCTGTTTTTGTAGAGCTGTCTTGCCTTCAGATTGGGATCAAGGATGACCAGTGACAAAGTAAAGTCAGTTTGTTTTCACAGAATCACTGACTATGNTATAGAATCACAAAATCATTCAGGTTGGAAAAGACCTCTAAGATCATTGAGTCCAATCATTCCCTAACATTGCCAAGACCACTACTACACCATGCCCCTAAACACTTACAAGTCTTTTGAATACTTCCAGGGATGAAGTTAGTTTTGAATACTTCCATGTCTTCCCTTGTTCCAATGCTTGAACATCCTTTCAGTGAAGAAATTTTTCCAAACGTACAATCTAAACCTCCCCTAGCACAACTTCAGGCCACTTCCCTTTTCCCTGTCACTGGTTTCCTGGGAGAAGAGATCGACCCTCACCTGGCTAGACCCTCCTTTGAGGTGGTTGTAGAGAGCAATAACGTCACCCCTGAGCCTCCCTTTCTCCAAGGAAAAAGGTTCCCAGCTCCCTCAGCCACTCCTCATAAGACTGATGCCCCAGACCCTTCACTGGCTTTGTTTTCCTTCTCTGGACAGACTCTAGTAACTCACATATGCTCTCACACATGTATTTCTTTATATAGATCCTATTTTTGAGACAGCACACCTGACAAATTTTGCTCCACTTGTGTATTGGCTCCTTAATATCTTTACTGGCCCACATTCCTGTGGTCCCAAACAGAGGTGCAGATGTCCCCTCTTTGAGCTCCTGAGCCTTGTGAGCATGTGCTGCCTCACCAACGCTGTGCACTGCCTCACCAGCACCATCAGACCTCTTTTTCCACCTAGATCTTGGAGGCCCAGGCAGTCTTATGTTCAAGAGCAAATAGAGGGCAAGGCTTGTGTAAACTCTGTACTGTGGAAGCCCCTTCTTGGCAGTTTCCTGTTTTAGTGAACAGTCTACTGCAAAATTAATCGCAACAAAATGTGCTCTACAGCCTCTGAGTACAGATAAATGTCATTTTATCGGGGTAGTAGAGAAGTGGCCTTTGTTAGATCAAAATAAAGCAACGCCTGATTAGTGCAAGACACAGTGCACTAAGCAAACACAGCTTAGCCGCCTCCTAGCCACTGAAACCCTGAGTAGTCTCTGGATATAACGAAGTGTAAGTCTCAAAGTCCTGCATTTAAAGATGTCTTTTCTCTGACTGAGTCTTCTCTACTGAAAAGCCAACCCAACCCACCAGCTGACTGACTGAGAGCTTGCCAGTAGAAAGCACATATGTGTGAGAGTCAAAAAAGCTCGTGAAGAGAGAAAGAGAAAGAGAAAAGGAGACAGAGGAAATGTGTCAGAGCACATTGGGAAATCCTTGTGGTAAGGCATTTGAATCAGCTTTTGACTATCAAATGTCGTGAGTTTTAATATGTGCAGCAAGAGATATAAAAATGGTTGCTTTAAAACAAGATCTATGATCAACCACCCACTCTTATGGACTTTCTACCACAGAAATGAGATCAGAGAAAGCTGGTCAGGGTTTTTGGGTAGGAAATAAGTGTGTCTACTTTATCAAAGTCACCATGCCTTAGATGCAGATAGAGTGGGCTTTTGTGCCATTGATGCTGGCTACAAGTTTGTTTGAGTATGCAGTGGCTGTGGATGGGGTGGACTCTGCTGAGTCCTGGAGTTTTTGTTACAATCTGCACACCTCTTTAGAGAAGTCAGGATGCATCTAGCTGGTATTTATCTCATCCCACACAAAAAAAAAAAAAAAAATTAAAGAGGGTAAAGAACATTTGCCAGGCAGCTTTTTTTTTTCTTTTAAATTTCTGAAAAAGGTCTCTGCCAGCTTGAATGGTAAAATACGTGGGAAAGAAACACAATGAACCACAATACAATCTTTCCCTGCAGTTTTCTTAAACCACTTAGATGCAGGTTCTTATTTTTATGGTTCCCTATTCCCCTTTACCAGTTGTCCCTTGTCCTGAACAAACAATTGCTAGAAAAGGCTGGGATTCACTCTATCCCCATGGGCCTTTGTCCTTCCAGACAGGAGGGCAGAGGCACCTCTTGGCAAAGAAAGCTTCTGCTGCTGGAGAGAGAACCATCTCCAGCCCCTGCGAATGTGCAGTAAGGTGAGTGTCTGAGCCAGCCTGGTCCTGCCATGTAGACTTCTGATGGCTGGAGAGAAGGTTGGCTTTAAACCTACACCAGGGAAGCACAGAGCTTCTGAGCACATGTTTTGGGGTCCGTGGCTCTGTGCATTTGGCTGTGAGTGAGGAGGCACAGCATAACACAAGCCCAGACACTGCGGGTGAGTGGGGAGGTCAGCTGGCAAAGGGAAACACAGTCCAAGGTCTTTCCCACCTCTTCTTCTTGTGCCATACAGTAACTTTCTTCTGCACAGCAAATGGTGCAAGCAAGTCTGCACACAGCCTACTCCAGCCCATCAGTGTTTCACAGTGAATGAGGCAGGTAACCTTGACAGGAGCCTATATAACCTTGAAATCCAAGGCTGTATCTCAGGACAGGTGAATAAACAGGACACTTTAAGGTTGTCTGTGCAATCTCATTCCCGATGTGTCCAAATCCTGACTGCTTATTTGTCATCATTAGTATTGACTTCTAGGGCAGCAGGGGAACCTATGCCCCGTAATGGAAGCTGTCACCACACGTGTGACTCTCCCTGCCCACCCCACCTGGCAGGCTCTTGCAAAGGTCCTGGCTGATCTGGGCTGGGGCCACCTCCCCGGCTGGGAGCTGCTTTTGTTGCACAGGGGGACAAACTGCCCTTGAGCTGCTCAAAGGGGGCCAGGGCTTTGTTGCCCTCTGAGAGGGACGTGGTGGTGTGTGCTGCAGAGCTGCCCCATGCACGTGTCCCTCTGATGTCCTCTAAGACAGCAAATCCCTGCAGGATGCTAACAAACCCTTCCCCACTTGTACAGGCTTTCTAGGCAGCTCTTCAGCGCTGCTCTCACTCACAGCCAGAGAAATAAAACCCATCCATCTACTAACCTCGCCCCCAGCTGCCAGAATAGGCTTTTTCCCAGAGATTTAGACAATCAGAAAGAATATTGTGTTTTGGGGAAATGTAACATTTTATGGCAAATAGCTCCACATAAGGTACAAAACAGTTTTTGGAAAAACAGCTGATGAAATTTTATAGCCAAAGCTGTGAAAAAATAAACAGGATAGCAAGGAAAAGACTTTTCTTGGTGATGAAGTGTGATGAAATGCCATTTCAGGAAGACACAGATATTTGCTTTAATATCAATGAACACAGGCAATGGGTCACCTGTCTATAAAGAGCATGAGATTGAAAATGTCTGTTATTCACATCTTGGTCAAAATAAATTTAAATCTAGGCTGTAAATTCCTAGTTTCCTAAAAACTCAGAAGTATTTTTCCATCTGTTCTGTAATAATTCAGCTATCTGGTTGCTATAAAGAATTTGGTCGTCTGCCATTTGGGCAGGGAATCATTTTTTAAAAATGCATTTAAGTCTCGTGGTATCTGAAAGCCATACAATTATCCAGCTAATTAAATCAAGCTAGAGTTCCCCACCAAAAAAAGCGCTCTTTGAGTCACGCTGGGGAAGCGCCGTGGATGGAGAGGGGTTGACTTCAGCTGAGCACACAGCGTACAAAGGCGCCTCACGGCAAACATGGCTCTGGCGTACGAATCCTACCGCGCAAAGCAACAGCACCAGGCCGGATGCCACGCGTGCTGCAGCTCCTGAGTGCCAGCTCCATCCACCCAAGCCATTGGCTATAGAAGGATGCCTTTTTGTGTGCCAGGCTCGCCAAGGAAGAACATCATCTCGGATCCACTGCCAAACAAGGGATGGTGTTGCCCTCTCGCTAAATGCCTGGGGACAAAGAGGAGGAATGTGTGGCACGAAGCCAGGGATAAAGGGTCCCTTTGGAAGAAGAGGGGGACACAGCAATCAAAGGCTCGGCCATGTAGGTCCAAAGCACAGTGTTACTGCAGCATTTCCAGGAACTCGAGTCTCCCACTTCTCCCGTTAATATATATGTGGTGGTTAGTAAAAGACTTTTTTCCAGTTGGATGGGTGCATTTGGGGTAGAATAGAACATATTCCCTAGCTTTTTTTTTTTTTTTTTTTTT
>VZTR01032501.1:21013-72339 GCA_013400775.1 Chaetops frenatus | reverse complement strand
TTTTTTTTTTTTTTTTTGTGTCAAATGTAAATGCAGGGGGTCACTGAGACAAGCAGGGACAGAAGGGATGGATGTTTTGTCAAAACACTGCATACAAGATTATTGTGGTATTTGGCAAATCACTCAATCTCAAACTTCAAAGACCCAATTTCAGCACATCTCCAAAGTATTATTGTCCAGACTGGATGGTTTTGATCTGAAAATATACAAGTCACCCAGCTTTACTCATAAAAACTAAATTACTTGAAATAAATAAATATAACAAATAATAAACTTGTAATAATAAATACCTCAAGTAAAGCAACTCAGTTGTCTCCATCCTGGAGTTTTACCCTGATATGGAAGTGAAAAAAAAAAAAGTATTTCCATATCCCATGTTTTATAAAACATTTGAATATTTGCCCCAGTCTTAGCTTGGAGCTCTGTTTTGGACTACTGTTAGACAGAGGTTAGAGGATGGGAGGAAGAAGGTCTGGCATGAGGTGAAAAGGAGGAAAAGACAAAGATGAGGGTAGCCTGCTCTAGGTTAAACTCAAATCCCTTTAGATTAAACTCAAATCCAAGGATCGCAGGAACCAAATAATTGGTCCCTACATCCAGACCTCAGCAAGCAGCACCATGCATGGAGTGTTGTTGCCTCCCATGAACCAGGAAAGACACAGGAAAGAGCCAGGCAACACCTTGGTCAAGAACTTTTCCAGGGAAGGCTGGGTCAGCCTTGTGCATACCCTGATTGTTTTATTCGCTTTTCTGTCTTGACACCAGGAACTCAAGCAGCTCTGATTTCCAGTCAGCAATTTGCCCTCCTTATGTAACAATCTGCATGTCTGTATCAGTGCCCNCTGTGTTGTTGGTGAGAAGGATGGTGGTAAAGGAAGATAAATGAGGTGGGAGAAAGGAACCATCATGGGTGAGGGGCTGGGGGGAGGAAGAAGAAACCACCTGGGGGTTGATTTTGATTCTGTTGTCTTTTGTTAATAAACTATTTTTTATCTTTGAAGTTTAGGCCTGTTTTGCATTTCTCTTAATCCTTATTCTCATAAAACCACTACACTACACCCTCGCCTGGTGTGAGCAGGCGAGCAGGTGAATGTGAAACCACTACATTAAATGGTGTTTCTGCCCGGTTTCGAACAAACCCATGACACCAAGGATCACAGGAACAAAATAATTGGTCCCTACATCCAGACCTCAGCAAGCAGCACCATGCATGGGGTGTTGTTGCCTCCCATGAACCAGGAAAGACACAGGAAAGAGCCAGGCAACACCTTGGTCAAGAACTTTTCCAGGGAAGGCTGGGTCAGCCTTGTGCATACCCTGATTGTTTTATTCGCTTTTCTGTCTTGACACCAGGAACTCAAGCAGCTCTGATTTCCAGTCAGCAATTTGCCCTCCTTATGTAACAATCTGCATGTCTGTATCAGTGCCCATTAAAAACCAAGGAACAGGCAGAGCAAATATGTACAGTGTCCTGAGCTGGCTGGGGACAGAGACAGAGAGATTAACAGAACAATCTGCGGAACATATGACCCCTCAATAAAATATATCCCAATTTCACTCCCCAGAACAAATTCTCCTTCCCTCACCATCAAAGCCCCATATTTGCCTGGTGTGAGGCGTCGCAGTGGCACCGCTCCCACTGTGCTAAGCCCACTGCAAGTGGTGTGGTGGGAGAGACCCGGCCCAGCAGCAGCATTGGAAAGGCTTAAGGCACTAAGCGTTCCTGTCTTTCTTTAGTTCTGCCTTTGCCTCAAGGTTGCACAGAAAGCTAGGCAGTGAGCAGACAAATAAAGTTAATTCCAATTATTTTTCTCAAATGCCCCTCTTTTCTTTTTTCCTTAGGAAAATAGCTTTTTGTCCCCCTCCCTTTATTTCCACTCTCCTGTATTCCTTTCCTTTTCTATTCAGTTTGTTCAATTTCTAATCACTGTTAGTGAGAGAGAAGAAAGTGACAAATGAGAAACACTTCCCCGAAGGTGTGCAGCCATCCCATACAACACTGTGGCAAACGAGATATTTTCAAACAGACCAAATTAAAATAACTTCAACCTTTGGAAGAATATACATGGTGTGTAGTTCTTGGCGTAAACTTCACAGGACCAGGAGTCAGACTCAAAGACCTTGATGGGTCCCCTTCAACCTAGAATATTCTATGATTCCATGACGTTTTCACCAGCTCAGGTAGAAGAGAAACCATCTTCTCTTTTTTTTTTTTCCATTGCTCTGCCAAAGACGTGCACAACTTTTCCCCTGTTCCTGCATTTCAGCTGAAATTCTAGAATAAAATTCATGAAGACCAACAGGAGGTGGAGAAGGAATGTGAAAGCAGTGCATCTATCTACCTTGTGCCCAGGTTTTCTCCCTCTCTTCTTTGGGATCTTCATGACTGGCAGAGCACTGGCTGGTGCTGAGAACAGGTTGTGAACAGCCACTTTGATGGGCGCTGGCTGGAGAGGGGGCCGCCCTCGTTTCCTCCCCGCCATCCTGGGGGACTGCATCTCCCCGGCAGCCAGGCTGGGGTCCAGGCACGGTGGGTGGCTCATCTGCCCTAGGGAGACCAAAAAAAAAAAAAAAACAAAAACAACTCTTTATTTAATTTTCATTTTAGTACTTTTTTAATCCAAAGCCAGATGCTGTCATTTTCCCTGTTACCGTTGATCACACAGCAGCGAGGAACACACCACAGACGTGTGGTCCTGGGTGGGATTCACCTGACCACAGCTGGTCCAGCTTCTCCAAAGCTTCTCTTCCCTGTTTCCCTCTCCTGACCATGAACACAGTAGAGGGAGTTGCTCAGGTGGTGAGGCTTCTATTGCAGATGTCCAATAGGTGAATCCCACAACAACCACCTTGACCCTGCATCCTGCAGGTAAGTGTGATGAAGGCTCAAGCTCGCAGCCATCAGTCAGTGCCTGCTTTTCAGGGGAAAACTACGCCCTTCTACAGGATCACTGCTTCAACACAACCACATCTGTCACTCCAGCAGGACTGCAGCCACCATCTAATTGGACTGCTGCCAGCACCCTGACTGACAGGGTGTCAGGTTGTATTCTGCCTCTGTCAGTGTTTTGTACTACTGCATTTTATTTTAATTTTCCTATTAAAAGAACTGTAATTCCTATTCTCATATCTTTGCCTGAGAGCCCCTTAATTTCAAATTTATAATAATTCAGAGGGAGTGGGTTTACATTTTTCATTCAAGGGAGGCTCCTGTCCTCCTTAGCAGACACCTGTCTTTTCAAACCAAGACAGATTTTGGAAGTGTGATGAAGGCTCAAGCTTCAGTCAGTGCCTGCTTTCAGAGGGGGTTTGGAGTAGACAATCTCCTAAAGTCCCTGCCAACCTGATTTTTCACACAAATTCTGTGGTTCTGCAAATCCTGCCTCACCTCAGGAGTACTGCAAATACCAAAATGGACTTCATCCACAGCACTCCTGCGTGGGGAGGCTGGACCGGACCATGAGGCTGCCATGTTAGAGGCTAATTGCCAAACATTTCCTCTCTGCAGTTTTACAACATCTGTTCCCACGCATGTTCGTAGTGGGCTTTTGGATGTACTCCATTAATGCAGTTACTCCACCACAACTCCATGCAGCTGCTGAAGTTGAACAGAGGTAATGGAATGGAATCCGGTCCATTTTCCTCTGTCCAGATTTTAATAAAGAAAACAAATATACAACCACACACACAATACCAAGGGAATATACAGCATCCTTCACAGCTCCTAGTAAGGGTCACTTACTAACAAAGGTTACTTAAAAAAAAAAAAAAACAAACAGCTGTAGAAATATGTTTTCAAATGTTGTTTTTACCAGGCATTTTATTTCCTGCATAAGGGCATAATAGTTGTCCCAGTCCTGCCTGCATACATTGCTAGACACAAAGGTCTAAGCAATTCTCATACTTTCATGATAAACCTTGCAATGGCTAATATTTTCAAAATTGTGCTCCCTCAGGCCAGTGATAATGGAAGACTCTCTGTTTTCTGGGGATTTTTTTTCACAGAGCAGGCTCATAGCTCTCTCAGCTTCAGAGAAAACCTAAAGATGTGGTTCAAGAGCACCCTCTCCATAAAGCAAATAAAGGTTTGTTTATTACTACAAATAATTACAAATTTTTTACAAAATCTATAAACTATAAAATTTACAAATTTCTCAGAGCACTTCAAATCTCACAATTTCAGAACGCGGTGTGATCAGAGCTGATGTTGCTGGAAGTGAAACTGAGGTTTCTCACTCACGTAGTGGGAAGGGTACCACTTGATAGGAGCCTCTGGTGACAAGTACTCGCAGCTGGGGGCTTCTTTGTTTCAAAGGCAAATATGTTATGCCTAGTTAAAACTTTGTAAGTGTGACTAACCAAAAAGAAACCCACTTTTCTGGTATAATCCAGTCTGTAGCTTACACAATCTCCTGTACAACAGAAAAATAGAGGACTCCCAGCCCTACCCTCCAGTAAATGTATTTATTTGCAATAAGTTAAAACCTGTGTGTTTTCAATAATGCTAGGGGTATTTGCTCTGTTCCGATAGATCCACTATATATGATGGGACCTCTAGATTATAGCATTTTCACCTGCCTAAAACTCTCATGCAAATACTGAATGTCAAACATCAGAGCAGAGCGAACTTGCAGTGCCTGATTTACCACATTGTCCAGAGCCACTGTGGTTGCACTCACTCTCCAGGCATGCTCAGCCAGCTCGGGAATCCCAGGAAAGCCTGCCATGGGGCTCTGACTTTTACCAAAGAAAAGTCTCATGTGACTGCTGAGATTGTCCTTTCAGGGTTAAAAGCATCAGGCTTGCCACAGCAGGAGTTAAATGGAAAGTCCCAGTTTATCCTGAACATCACTGCTTTCCTTCTGTCTTCAGCAGTGCTCATTTCCCTCCCTGTAGTGCTTTCTGATGGACACCCTTGGTGTCTCTTCCACCTCCCAAAACAAAACATTCCCAGGATCTTACATTACAGGCTGTCTGCAGGCAGGAAGTTCAGCAGGGAAAGAAAATGCAACAATTACACAGGATTTGGCACCAAAACACACTGAAAGCCCAATGCTCCAGGCTCTGCAATTTGGTCTGCTTTAAACAAAACCTGGAAAGATAAACCTTTGCAGACGAGCTTGGCAGAGGCTGAGGAAGAGAAATTCAGCCCAGGTTTACTCCCTGCTTGGGGAAGGGAGTGGTTCCTGCAGAAGGGGCCACTGGTGGCCGTGGGGCTGTGAGAGAGACGCTGTGCACCCTCACTGAACACCACACTGCATTGCCTGTATCGTGTTCTCCTCTGATGGTAAAAGTGGCTGATGGCACCTCAGAAACTCTGAGTTATCAGCCTCCAAAACAAAAGAGGTACTGACCCAGAGCACCTCTTTGCCTGAAATGTTGCTTTCTTTTGCAACTAGTGAAGTATTAAATATGTGGTGGTCAGGAAACACACAAAATACTAGCAATCACAGTTTTTTGTGCTGTTTCTGTGCTCTCAGTACTTGTGACACTGTGCTTTGGCAAAACCTCTTAGAGCTCCTCACCAGATGTGCTGACACACAAGACCAAGATGAACTGTACACAAAAGGATCTCAGAGTAATCTACTTGAATTGACACAGCAAAGACACTGTCAGCTTCAGTATACAAGCTGTTGTTATTACATTTTATTACAAGCCCAACCGTGACTTGGTTCTCCTTCCTCGTGTGCTAAGGGAAACGTGAGTGCCTTTGGTGGCATTTATTGTCACCCTGCTGCAGATCCTGCTGGGCAAGGGTGCTCCGCAGCAGCAGGGGAGGGCAGCAGACATGCAAAAACTGCTTCTGCCTGACAGTGGGGAGTGACAGCTCTTGGGTAGGCTGGAAAAACATGCAGTCAAATTGCAGGTTGGACAGAGAGGTCAGAGGGATGCAGGGGCTTGTCTGACTGCCCCCCAACTGAGTCAGGGTGTTACCTTGGAATGACTTTCCTAGGATGGCTCTGCCTGCTGCCACAGCCTGGGCTCAACCCACAGCTCAGTGCTGGAAAGCTTGGTAGGTTCAAGGCAAGTTATGAGAGTTTGATGAAATTTAAGGGCAAATTCAAGGAAGCAAATTACAGGCTACTAATAAAGGCATTGCCTGGGTTCAGGAAAACACTGTAGTTCAAATAGCTCGGGAGAATGTTATGGGAGGGAAATCAGTGTATGTTTGCCCTGTCCTTGTACTTTTCCAAAGGCACTAGCTTTGGATGGCCAAGGATGGTGCAGCTTCAGTCTGACCTGGGTCTATCACTTTTGTATTCTTAGTTTAAAAATAACAGCAGAAAACTACATTTATGGCTTCTCATCGCTTAATGCAGGGCTAGGCACAGGGTAACCTCTCCTGACTTGTCTCTCAAACACTGTCATTTGAAAATACAATTTCCAACCCTGCCTTCCCCATAGCCCCATTAGATCCCAGAGAGGAGACAGCAGGGAAACACCTCTCCCCATCTGGACAGCTGGGCAAGCACTGCAGGAAGGGTGAAGTCTCATCCCCCCTAGCAGCAGAGGGTCTGCTGTAACTTCAGAGGATCCTGAGAAGCACCCTATGCACAGCAGTCCACCCCTGTGGGATGGCAGGGGTGGGGAGTAAACATTCCCTAGGCCAACACTGGTGAGCTGTAGGATGTTCCTAACAGCCCATGCTTGGCTCCATCCACGGCTTGCACCATGTGTTGGTGTATATGCTGCACAATTAGCAATGCAGATTACCGTGCTAGAAACTACAGCTGAGAGCAGAGGGAGCTACAGTGCATTTCCTCCCAAGCTGAGCGCTTTTCATGGACTGCAAAGATCCATTCTTAATAAAAATAAATGTCTGCAATAAATACAGCTTTTAACCTGCACTCCGGTAACTGCAAGGACTGAAGGTAAAAATACCACATTAAATTTTATATCGGTAATTCCACAGGATGATCATTTAAACCTGGCTTATACCAGGTCTCATGCAAACCTGTGCCTGGACAGGCACAGGGATGACACACAGGGAAGGAACAAGCAATTCCTGCTGTAATCCAAAGAAAGGTGCAGGGGTGCAATCAAGTAGAAAATGTGCCTGTCCCTCAGCAGCTGAAGGAGATTGTCCTTCCCTCCCCTTCACCCATTGCTCCCAGCTGCAGAAAGACTCTGGTCTGTCAGCATTTGCAGCCCTGCCCCCAGCTCTTGACTCCTGCAGAGCTTCGTGTCTCGCTGATCTACATACCCAACAGCTGGATGTGGAAGAGATAAACTTCTTGTGATCTTGTCCATCTTTTCTTCAGGTGTTGTTCAGGAAAGCACGTTTGTGGGGGAATATATCGTTGTTAAACAAGAGGGAGGGGATACCTTCCAGTCAGTAACATGACTATTTTCCCCTCTTTCTCTGTGCACAGCAGGGCAGCCCTTTGACTGTGACCGCTCAGAGGTGATGGTCTGAGGAGCAGGTGAGGCAAAAGAAAAGCATTGTCAGATCTGGCAGCCAAGCTTCAGACCTGCCTGTTCCTCCTGGGGAGTGTTCAGGGGCATGAGACATTACACATCTCTTCATCGTGAATACCGAAGCAGCACTGCAGAGCACATGAAAGGTAGGAGTTTAGTGAAGCAGACAGTAAGAATTTTTGCTAATAAAAGCATTGAGCCAATATTCTCTGCATGCCTGAATGTGATTGCCTAATGACCTCTCATGGTGAACACCCATTCCACCATTGCTCAAAGAAAGGTCAGGATAATTTTTATCTGTGGCACAAAGTTCTTTTACAGTGATTTGCAAACCTCTTCACTTTTCTTGCCTATTGCTTTGGGGATTGAAATGAGAAGCTGCTTCTCTGAGGGACCCTTTTGCCCATTTTGATCCCAGGAAGAGTATTTCTATATAAAACTCTTGAGACTGTCTAGCCAACAGGATATAAGTAGACAGACCTATTTTCCCAAGTCAATCATTCAAGAAAAAAACCTGACACAAGTAACTGTGCTAGCTGTGGGAACCAAAAATGGGATTCAGCCCCCCTAATTTCAAACTCCAGTTTATCTTCACCTCATTATAGGTGCCTCTGGTCATTTTAATGTGATACCCAATGCCACATCTGCTAAAATATCTCACACACCTCAGGTCATCTAAGGTGGCACTGAATGACTATTTTAGACAGCCAGATTTAGCTGTAGGGAGTAATTCAGTAACAGATCAAGACACCTAAATGCCTACATTCACACACTTAGACACAGGTATCTCTATAGGTGCTGGATGCCTGACATCCCACAGTGTCAGGAGAGATGTGGCCAGTATGGTTGAAGGTGTGGAGATGTGTCCAGATATAAATGGTTGAAGGTGTTCAGATATCAGTGTAGTTTGTGGTGGCTTCAGTGGCTTTAGGGTCTACTGATCAGGTCCAGTTGGTCCCTTCCTTGTAGACATCTGTATTTAGGTGTCTTCACCCAAAATTTTTCTCATTTCTGAAAGTTAGATTTGACTTGTCTATTTTATACCCAGCACTAGGGTGAAGTTTATCATATCCTATGTGTACTTGTTTCTTCTGATTATAAAATGAGTCCAGGAAAACAAACCCATGTATAGGTATCTACAATGCCCTTGTGAATCCCACACTTGGTTGCTCAAGCCTGTGTGCAGTGGCCAGTTCTGTGTTGACCTGTGTTCCTGGTTAATAGTACATTGCGTTGCAGAGGAAATAATTCCTTTTTGAAAGTGAAAATTCAAGATTCCTGAGTAAGAAATATGAGGCCCCTGGGCTTTTTTCCTTGTCAGGTTCCAAGTTAGGGACTTGCTATCATTTCAGTGTCTCACTTCTCCCACCTGTACCACAGCATCCCCTCCAAGGGCCAGAACACAACCAGACATGCAGAGCAACTTGCCTGGGACAAGGCCAGCTGCTGGCAGGATCCTCACACTCCCATCACCTATACCCAACCATTGTCATGTATTGTTTCTCAGGGAAAAGTGAGCAAAATGTTTCAGAACCTCTCATTTGAATAAATTAATATTTTTTTTTCCCCCATAGTTCCTTGAGTGGTTTACTTTTGCCAGCTATTTTATGCTTCAGACATGTTCAGAAGAAATTTAGAAAAGCTGAAGAAAATACAAACACATTTTCTGCTTACTCCCAAGAAGATTGATCCTTAGGTATTCAAAGAGATATTTGTGTGTTTTCCCTACGTGGAGCGGTGCTACAGAAAAGAGTTTATACAGATACAAGAAGGGTGAATGTGTTTATGGACTGTAAAAACATGGATTTCTAATGAGCTGTACTCTCTTGTTAGAGGTGGTAGCCCTATATCATCATCTCCTTGCAGCACAGAAGAAATTTCACTCTCCTGGATAGAACTGAAAGTAGTAATAGCATCCAAAGCAACATGTAGTGACATCCATCACTACACAGACCTTGTGTACCTTGCCCTGGAGCCACCGTGTCAGCCAGTGACACTGTGGGAGATGGCAGTTCTCCTTCAGTGACATCACTTTGTGCCTGAGATATGCATGGCAAAATGTTGGTTCATTTATTTAGTCCACTTTCCTGCAGAGTGAGAGTTCATGTATCCACAGACTCATGCTCTCCTTCACTCCTCATATGACTTTTGAACCTGTTGACTTGTTTTAAACAGACCTGGTGGAGCACAAGAGCAAGGTGTGCAAAGGCTTGCAGGTGTAGTGGAAATGTGTAAAAGACAGAGATGTGAGACCCCGGTTGTGCTCTTATGACAGCAAAATACACAATATAAAAGTTTTGATGCAGGGAAAAAATCTTATGAGACCTGACACCCTCTCAGACACCAGAATCAGGCAGTTACTACTGTCACTAATCTATAGAAAACCAAGCATCCTTCTATCCTCTGCTCAGGAAACTGTCTGGAGCTGTTTCTGTAAATGCTGTGATTGACTTTGTGCCCTGCCCCATGGGAGATGAAGGAGGTGCAGCAGCCAGTCTGGGCATGGCTGGCACTCTGCTGCTTGGCTTTCACATCTTGGAAAATTGCACATTTCTCTTTGCAGGTGGTTTCAGCCCTTGCCTCCTGCATGTCTCCAACTTGTCCTGAAGAAATTGCATAGTGCTTTATTAGATGTTTTGCCAGAGGATCCAAATCAAACTGAGTTAAAGCAAGGAAACACCCTTTTACACTTGAAAATGTGTTACACTTGCAGCAGAAACTCATCCATGTGTCTGCCACAGGGGCTTTGCTGGCTGCTCCAGGCTCAGGAGTGGCAGAAGGGCTCCTGCAGCAGGTTTGCTCTTCAGGTGCTGAGAGCAGCTCCTGGTATTTTCAGTCTCTGCACTGGGATGGGAAAGGACTGGGCATGGTGCAAGCAGTGTCTGTGCTGTATCCTGCCCTCTTCTCCTTCTCACCAGCTGGGTGCCTTAATGAAGAGACAAGGAGCTGGCAGGAAAAAAAATACAAGGTTCTTCAAAATCCAGACAAAAAAATGTTGTCGGTGTCTGCAGCTTTTGTTGTTACTAAGAGCAAAAGAAAGGGAAAATGGTTCCCAGTGTCTTCTTGGAGCCTGATTATTTTATTTAAGTTAAATTCATCAGCAGTGACAGTGCTGTCCTTGAGGAGGTGTTCTTTTGAAGGATAGCACCCTGGTGACAGCAGGTAGAGCTGTAGCTGCATGCCCCTTCTCACTCAGGTTTGCTTAATGAACCAGAAGGACTTGAAAACCCTGGCAAGAATGGGACCCCCAGGAGCAGCTGAGGCTGGCCTCGCCTCCTGAACTTACCTTTCTTCATTTGGCCTGACGTTTTTGTTGCAGATATGTAGCCTGTAGCAGGGAGTTGGGGGAAATGAAACTTCATGGAGAGTGAGTGAGCACAGGCAGAGCACCAAAGGAAAGATATGAAAAATGGATGAGGTGAGGCCAAGGGAGTGGCAAGGGTCACTGTGGAGGTGGTAAAGGCAAATGTGAGCAAAAAAGGGACAAAGTAAAGGCAATTCCTTTCCTTTCCTTTCCTTTCCTTTCCTTTCCTTTCCTTTCCTTTCCTTTCCTTTCCTTTCCTTTCCTTTCCTTTCCTTTCCTTTCCTTTCCTTTCCCTTCCTTTCCCTTCCTTTCCTTTCCTCTCTATCTTATGTGGAGCTAGTATCACCACTTCTGATATTGCAGAGAAACAAGAAGAAATAGAGTGGACTTACTGTCCAAAATTGGCAAGCTGCAGGCGTGGGTGGGGTTCCACTTGCAGATCTTTGCCTCAGACTGTGGTTTACCATTTCCAAGACAAGGTTCCAGAAAAATAACTTGGATCCCTCCCCTCACTGCCCTGAGACCTCCTGCCTCATCTTCTGTGTGTGCACAGGTGCCATTTTGTTTTGCTAAAATCACATTCTTGGAATCCCCTCTCCTGAAATCCTGGGTAGTAAAATGAAGTGGACAGCTGGCAGACCTGTCCAGGAGCCATGCAAAACTCCCTCTGGGATCTTGGAGAGGCAGGATGAAAAGCTAAGGCCAAGGGCTGAGTATTACAAGTTTGGTATTTCTTACACAAGCTGATGCTCCCACAGACTTCCAAGCTCTGTTTGCTTGGCCTTCCTATCAGCCTACCTCCACTTCATTTCCTCAACTCCCCTGCCTCATCTGAGCATCGTTCCCTGGGTGCTGAGAGGCTACAAAGTCTCCAAAGGAGATGGGTCCTTTCCCTTGCTGCCTCCACAGCCATTGTACTCCTGCTTAAGTGGCTCATGAGACCCTGCATCCTTCCCCAGCACGCCTTTGGGTGTGGGGAGAGGTAAAGGAGGGCTGTTCCCTTTCCAGACTGCAGTCAGCCTCCACCTGCTTCTCTGCCACCCTGCCTTTGACCATCTGCAGCCTGGGACAGAGTGACTTTTCCAGTTACTGGGAGGACTGTAGTGCAGAGCACATCACTCTTCCCTCCCTGACCTACCAGCTGTGATTTCCAGCACCAGGATCCTCAAGTTTCAGTTTTCTCAACTCAAACCCCAAGTGCTGGAGATGCAAGGATGCCCAGTCTGTCTGGCAATTTGACATTAATTAATTATTTAATTAATTATATGGCAATGGAACAAATATTTCTGTAAATTCATAGATGTTCAGCCTATAAAACTGAGGCTGTGATTCTGAACAATCCACTTAATTTAAACTGGTCTGATCCCTGAAATCATCTGTAATTAACAGAGAGAATCCCTAGAATAGAAGCTGGAGCCAAGGTGAAAAACTCCCTGTCTTCCCCAGATTTAGTTTAATAACAAATACAAGCAAACTTTACATGGTAAAAGAGGAAATTGTCGTGATGAACAGCTTGAGGTGGTGTGGATGTTTTATGCTGGTATTTATTGCCTCCTGTGCTACTCTTGGTGTTTCATTATGGCTTACACACTGCCATCCTGGGATACCTTGCCAAGTAAGTGTATTTCTAATACAGAGACAACCCCTATCCTGAGTACAGTTGACATCATACCCCACCTTTCTTAAGCCCACAATATGGGACAAAATTCCCATTTTTCCTTCCTTTCCTATGAAATCACCAAGGCTAATGTACCTATTTTGGAAAAAAGATGTGGAACTCTCCTCTTTCCTGTTGAAATATGCTCCGCAGGCAGTCTGAGCTCTGAAGAAATCCACTGCCTCTCCAGTTGCACACAAATGATACCCCAGCAGCATGCTGGGGAGCCCTGGGCTGCTTGGCAGCCACCTCCAGCCCCTCTGCTGCACCAACCCATGTGCCCCCCCCCAAAAACCAACACACCTGACTGGATCGTGCATGCTAGAGCTGATGTGCCTACCCCAGATATCTGTCCCAAGAAACAAATTAGCCCCCTAAATCTGAAGAACCAATATTACAGAGGTCAGTAGGGAAATATCTTTCTTTGGATGGAGGGCATGAATTTCACACATTTCTCACATAAAGTTAACTTTATTCCTTAGGGATCTGATGCACTTTTTTATTACATTTTGAGAAATAATACTTATAAAAGATTCATCCTTTTCTGAAATAAACTGGAGCAGCTCTTATGTTTCTGTCTTTAGAGATTTCAGGGACCACGGATTCTGAAGATGTTGAAAGCTTCCACTTCCACGCCTGAGAGACACATTTACATTCAAACCACATTTTAACATTTTAATTGGACATCATGAATAAAAGGATATTAATTTAATAATTAAGTTCAGGGATAAGATAAGCATGTGCATTACTAACTAGAGCCTGCTGTGTTAACCAGGACTGTTTGGGAACCAGACAGTCGCCCCACTGCTACTGCTTCCCACTCCAGCAGAAAAGCTCTGGTGCCTCAGGGATCACTAGCCAGGCTGGCAGATGGTGGTGGGGGAGTTTCAGGCCATCAGCTGTGATTTTCTTTTCTTGGCACACCCCTCTTGGGAAGGTGAGTTCTGGCCACTCTCAGGCTTGCTGTCTGTCTGGACACTGGATCTGTCTTTGGGGGAGGCTGCAGGTGGCTCTCAAAATGCAGATTAGATACATCTGGAATAAAAGTGTGCTGGGAAATTGCAAAATATTCTCGACCTAAGACTGAACCATGAGAATGTCATGCAGCAAGTTAGCAAGAAGCAGTTCACTGTGACTGAGGAGCAAAGCTTTGCTAGCTGGGGCTGGTTATTAAAGGACAGAGCATTCTAGAGTAAAGTTCACCCCTGTTTGACTATATCTGTAATTCATTTTCTAAATAAATGTATAACCTTCAGTTTTCAGCACTGTTTTTATCCATTCCTCCTCCAACTAACCACCATTTTCTGTTTTCTCAATGATTTTTACATTGTGTTTGGCAACAACCCTGTTTTCATCACCTAGAAACTCAATATTCAGAGCAAAACCTCTCCAGCTGGCTCATGTGTCAGAGTCTGCATACCTTCGGCAATAGAATCTGCAAAATTGTACTGATTAAATGTCTGCTTTCACTGCTATTTAAAAACAAACACACCCCAGATGAAAGGTCCCTCTGAATGAATTTTCAGTTGGTTTGAGCTTGCAAGGGCCTGTCAGTAGAAGGCAAACTTCCAAACCAGATCCGAGGGCAACTAACAGAAAGCTTTCAGATATTTTATGGAACCAGAGTTTGGCCCCTCTGTAATTCTGACAGTGGCTGGTGAGAGCAAACACAGAGCACTACCAGAAGTCACATGTGCTCTTGCTTAAACCTCTGCAACAGGGCTCTGTGGGACCAGGGAAAAACTTGCATTGCATACTCAGTCCCTGTACACAAGGATTTTTTCCCCACCACGCATCCAACAGTTTACTGGTTCTCAAGGTGTCACTATTTTCATATTTTCTATGTCTGTATCACAGAATTGACAAGAGATTTCTAGAATGGCAATGTCTTCCATTCCTGGCTACATTTCTTCTAATTAATTGGGACAACAACTCAGGTAGCAAAGACCACTCCTCACGGTTCCATGGAGATACCAGGGGCTGCCAAGGAAGAAATGCCTCCCTGCACAGGCTGGGGCACACAGCAGCCTGACACTGACAGCAGCCACCCAGGGCAGTGTATTCCAATGCACCACAGAGGTTTCTGTACTCAGGGGCAGCAGGGGCTCTGGGAGCTGCTCAGTGCCTGAGGACTGTCCTACTATAAGCATCACCAGAGGAGCAACACACAACAAGAATGATTGGTGGCACCTGCCTTCCCTCAGGGAGACCTTCCTCTAACACCTGCCAAGCACAGTGGGCATCTGGTGAGAAGGGCTCAGGGTGCCTGCACAAGCTCTGGCCAGAAGGCTGGACTGTTCTGCTCCCCCATCAGCCAAATCCCCCTAATCCAAAGCTTTCATAAAACCTCTCCATGCCCCAGGCACATTGCTTCTCTGCAAAGTAATTTCAAAATTATTTGATAAAACATTTCAGCTTTTAACCTCTTTCTTCTGCCAGTGCGAAAGCACAAATGATTATGAGACAGGGAAAATATCTGCAGGTCACAGTTCATTTTGCCTGCCCCTCTGTAGGGGATGGTCACAGTGGATGGAGGTAAGTCATCTTTTTTTGTTGCTTGTGTGGGTGACCATATCACTTATGGACAGATTATAAGCTCTTTGTGGCAGTGTTTGAGACAACTAGTATGTATCTCTTCATGAAATCTCTGTGATATTGCAAAGAAAAGGAAAAGGCAGATTGAAAAGCTTCTTGTGTCTCTCCTGAAAATCCAAAGCAGTCTCTAAATGTGGATCATGTGTGTTTCAGGGGCCCACAGTAGAACAGGTGAAGTGGCCCACTGCAATCTCCTCCCTCTGCACCTTAAACTCCAAAGTCATATTTACTCTCTTGTGATGTAATTCACAGGATCCAATATCATCAATCATCATCCCCCAAATTCTTTGTCAGAAGCCATTTTCTCTACTCAGAGTTTATCCTATTTTCCTTGCAAATTTCTTTGCTCCCTTATCTTCTCTGGGAACAGATAGTTTAACCATACTTAGTTCAGAGAGATAGTCCTCACTTGCAAGGAGCCTGCAAGGGGCTGTGGCATGGTGCCATCCATAACACATGATGACTGAAGCCTCCTGAGTACCTGGAAGAATTTCAGACTGTATTTGTTTTCCTCTACTTTTACATTCCCTTATGGAGCATGGTCTCCTGGCCTTCCCAGCCCATCCTTTCTCTTCTGATGCTTTAAGACACCTGCATTGACCAACCTGAGCTGCCCCCTCTGGCAATCACAGGCAGCATGACCAGAGTGTCAGGCTTTTCACTGTCCCAAAATTAGCATAAGAAACTGGCATATGGACCGTGACTGTAGGCAAATGTGACCTTTTCAGAGGTTGACTTTATTTATTTATTCTGCTGCCATTTATTTCTGTGNAAAAAAAAAAAAAAAGTATGAATAGTAGTGCACTGTCTCCTGGATTTACTAACAATAAATAATTGCAATACCTCTGACCAGCAACACTTCTTCCTGGAACAGTAATTAAGATTGCAGTCACAGCCTGGGACACAGGCTGAGTACACAGCAAGACCATCGTTAGCATTTCCAGTCCCTCTGCACTTTCATTTAGCTGGTAAAGTGCCAGCCACGAGGGTCCCCGTGGTTGTACATGTTTCTGCATGCTGGCACTGATGGGAGAAATAACTGAGTGGCTCACACTGCCCTGGTTGCCATTGGACCTGCGTATCACACTTCTACAGCCTCACGTTATTTTGGGGAAAACCAGCTCGTGTGAAGTCTTAAAGCACACAGATGGGCATGCATGGTAATTTTTGCCTGCTCTGGAAAGCCCTCTCCCTCTTTGGCCCCAGGGCCCGTTTCCCTTGGCACAGCCTCCCATAGGGCTTGCTGTCAGTTCCGCTCTCCAAGGCGTGCTCTGAGTCTCCCAAGCACACTGGAGAGGGGCTGGAGCCTCGTGTCTTTCCTCTCCCAGCTCCCTGCCTGCTCTGAAGCTTTCACCCAGGCAGGAGGATGGGCTTCTGTGTGCTCATCGTCCCCTCCCGTATGTGCCTCTGCATGAGACCTCTGTGTCTGCAGAGCTAGATATTAATGAGTTTCAGAGAACACACCAGCTTCCACAATAATTAGAATAAATCGCCCTCCAGAAGTCTCAATCAGTCCTGCTCTCCCCATTTCATGGAGGAGGATGTTCCTGTGTGCCTACCTCCACATCACCTATCCCAACCTCCCTTCATTTTCTCCTCATCATATGGCAGCCTACTGCCTACCCAGGTAAATAAATAGCTACAGCACAGAATCATAGAAACATTTAGGTTGGAAAAGGCCTCAGAGATCATCGAGTCCAACTGCAAACCCAGCACTGCCAAGTCCACCACTAAACACCAGCCCCTCCCTGGACAGACCTTCTTGCTCTACGAGTTCTAAGTTCACAGAGAGACAAAAGCCCTGGCACGATGTTAATGGTGGCTTGCCTGAGAAAATCTTTCTTTTTGACAGAGACAGATCCTTCAGTTTCCTTGCCATCTCAGCCTTGGTCCTCGCTGTCGGCAGAGGCTGCCACTGCTGAGCGTGTAAAAATAACGTGTAAAGAAAAAAAATCAATCATAATTTTTGCAGTATTGTCTCCCAGTTTAATAACCTCATGTAATTAGAGATCATAGGTAAGAAGCATGGCAGGTAAATTTAATATATATCCCGAAACACGCGAGATTGAAGGAATTTCACCATCTCTAATAACCTTGTTAAGAAAAATGTCCCTGAAGTTGCAGGTTTCTCCCGGGTGTCTCTCCCCATACCACGCAGCTCCATCCCAAACTAACCATCCCAGAGGACTGGCACAGGCCACCAGCACACTTTTGTGTCTGCTGCAGGGTGCCCTGCCACACCCGAGCTCACGAGTGAAGGTGTAGAAAGCACACAAACTTGTGGTCATGCTGGGTCAGGAAGCAGGCTGAAATAGCAACACCGTGGTCACTACCATTAGTGTGAATCACTTGATTTATTTTTTGTTCCACAGCAAATTTACCTTCATCTAGTCAGCTGTGAAGAAGAGTTAGGTTTTCTGGTGTTTTAGCATCATCCAAGACACCCATGTTCTGAGAGGCAAGGATGTTTGCACAGGCTTAACCTCAGTGACCTGATACAACTACAGCAATCCCACGAGGAACACAACATGTTGACATGTGTCCAAAGGTTTTTGAGCTAAGCCGAGGGCACAGCAAGGCCTGCATCCCCCAGGCACACTGCTGACTTTCAGTCATATGGAAAAGGTGGAAAAAAGCCATGCAGAGGGGGAACAAGAAGAGTTTTTCCCCAGAGCACACCCTGCCCGTCCCTGCAGCCTCACAGTGAGGCAAGAGCAGTCAGTCCAGCAGCCCTGGGGTCTCCAGGCAGGCTGCAGCAAAGCTCCCACTGTGTAGGGAGGCTTCAATTTTTGTGGGAAGGGGGACAGACTACACCACACACATGGGCAAAGCCCAGCCGTGCTGCTCACTGACCTACACCAATGCCACTTCCCAGGTGAGTGAGTGAAGGCAGGAGAGCCAAAAAGAGAGACAAAACCAAAAGGGTCACTGCAGCCCCTCCTGAAAGGCAGCAGCATCGGGGCACACAGCAGAGCCTTTGGCTGGGAAATGGGGAACACTCCAGCCACACTGGGAGCTAAACAGGGACAGAGGAACCCATCTTCTCCTAGCTCTTACATCCCACTCAGCAGAACTACCCTCACTCCCATGCAAAACACCAGTTCAGCCAGGACTTCACCCTGAAAAACTTCCCTCCTCTGTGTCCCACTGAAGCCTGAGGGACTGCAAGCACCCCCGAATATGTGCCAGCTCAGAGGTGACACAACAACCTGCACAACAACCGGCACCCTCGCTCCCCGCATTTTAAGGAAAACTGCTCGTATATCAACACCAGAGTGGTGTTTTAGCTTGCTAAGCGTCCTCTTGAATAACTAAAGAGCAGTGAGTAATATGTATTTACATACATTATGGTCTATTCGCTCGCTGGAAGGCGATTTGTGCAGATAACTCCCATTAATGTTAAAGGGAGTCGTTCACATAAATCCTCGGCACATAAACGGCCCGTGAGCCTCCTCTGTGCAGCAGTTCGTGCTGCTGCATTTAGCGAGAGCCATATAAACGCGGCCAACTTAATATGCAAATAAATTCAAGTATTTACTGAGCCATAAGAGATAGTTACCAGGCACATCTCACTCATCGTTTACAAGGAAATAGATGGAGGCTGCCGGATTAAATCGGGAGATAAATGCTATAAACATTTTTTAAGGCAACAGGGTACTGAGTCTCCACATATACGTAAATACTGATCATAAACGGTTTCTTGAAGACATGCCCTCTCCTATTCGTTTTTACTCTGTGAGTGTCTTTACTACACATCTGCACTGAAGCACTATTTGCTGCATTGTTGTTGCCTGACAGTGGCACTGGAGTCCCTCCTGTCCCTCAGGGACAGAGGAGGGCCGTGCACTATCCCTGCTCACTCACTCACTCACCACCTCCTGTACAAGCTGCAGGAAGGGAACATTCCCATCTTGAAAAAGATGGGCCACCCACTACAATTCCCCTTTTCCCAGCACTGAAATGTGAGCCCTTCCTTTACTGGCACCTGGTGCAAGAAAGAGAGCTGAGACTTTTTGTGCCCTTTCTTCTCACAGATGTTCTCTCGAGAATCTGCACTGGGCATTTGCAAAGCAAGAGCCCTCACCAGGTCTGTGCTTTTCTGAGGCAGAAAACAGACATCTTCTGTGGGAAACAGATCTTGAAAATGCATCAGATGTGGTATTACTGAAGTCCTCCTTCAGTTCCCTGTGCATGATTTTTAAGGTGCCATGCCAAATAGATGCGTCCTCCACAAGATACTTCTTCTTAGGGGTAATGAATGAAGTAACACTGATTCACTTTATTCTTTCAGATGGAGAAAAGGGAAAAATTCTCTGTCTCAATTGCACAGCTCAATAGAATAGTTTCCATGCACATGCAAGCTCATGGAAATATGCATATACAGGTATCAAAAGGCCTTTTCTATCATTAGGCTCCACAGCATCTGCTGGGCTACAATCCTATTGATGCTGTGGGGTTTTTCATAGGAGTCACCAACAAACGCCTGAAGTTTTCCTGGAATCCCTGTGTTGGCTCTGGGCTGGTGCATCTGTCCAAGCTCTAGAGCACACCATTGAGGGTGTGAAGGCAGTTCCCTGCTGAGCCAGAGCAAGGCACAGTGACAGCTCAGCCCCAAACAAAAATTATAGCAGAGACAAAAGAAAACCTCACAATCTCTCAGGTTCCTGAATATGGAACCCCTACTTCTAAAGTTGCCCTTTGGATTTGTCCTTAGCTAAAACTCCAGAGCTCTCTTTTGCCCTGTTCAGTGCCTGTCTCTCCTTTCAAAATCTCTTCTGAGTACCATCTCTGGCCAGGTTTGAAGGTCTCTCCCAAATCTTTACTCCTGCCTCCAGTCATGTTTCTCTCCCCAGAGTGTCCACAGGTCTCGATGGCTGCAAACCTCTGATGTGTGCTTTGGAAACCAGATCATTTTACACACTGATTCTGTAAATAGAGGTTCCACCAGACAGCAGCTTGTGCCCCCTTGCTGCCTCTCCAGGAGAGCCTCCACGGCCACTTGCAAGGTGCAGTAATGGTCTCATGGCTCAGATCTGCCCACTCTGCCCCAAAATCTGGCTACTCTGCGGGGCTGGGCGGCAGCAGGTACCCAAGAGATGACTTTGGCAAGCAGACAGGAGATGGCAATAGGACAACCAGCAAACAAAATCGTTGGTGATCCCTTATTCCTACCTTTCCTCTGTCATGCCTCAATAGACTGAGGGTTTGAGTGGCACATTTCCTCTGACTGTGGGTTTATAGAGTGCCTAAACATTCACTGGAGCCTCTCAGGTTGACAAGTGCCATAATTCTCAATAAATCTGCCTGTGTGCAAGCCAAGGTCTTGTGTTGAAAACCTACCTGTCCGTGGTGTCTTTCCTGGCAGGCAGGCAGGAAGAAATCATTAGGGGCCAATGCTGCTTACAGGCTTTCAGGTCAACAAGGACTTACCCTGCATTTTAGGGACATGGTGGTTTACATATTACTCACAGTTAGCTCTTTTATGGAAACCTCAGGTGTGTGACACCTGCAGGAAGATGGGCTGAAAGAAGAAAGCATCTCACACCTTCCCTGCACCTCCTACCTACCAAGTAAAATATGATACATCTTGTGACACCTCCTTCACACCATTGACACAAAGGTGGAAGCACGGAGAGATGGAGGCAAGCACCATGAAAAGATATTTACACAACAGGGAGGCAGTACAGCTCCCACAGACCCATCCCTCAGCAAAAGGCTGCATGTGCACACGTGCTGCTCATGTCCAAGGAGTGCCACAGAGAAACACAGCTGGTTTTTTTCAAATTACTGGAGCTCACAGGTGGTGCCACGAGGAATCACCTCTCACTGCACGTGCTGTGGCATTAACTCTCTGTAGTTCTCCCTGAAAAGCAAGGCTTGCACAGGTGCCAGCAAAAGTCCAACAGCTGAGCAGCTGCTACTCCCTGGCACTCTGTGCTGAGGTGGGAGCAGTGTGCAGGGCCAGGCACTGCTTCAGGTGCTGCACCAGTTGCAGCTGTAGAGGAAAGTATATCTCTACCAGCATGTATTTGGGGTAGAGCTGCAGGTGGCCTTAGCCAGCTGCCCATCTCCTGAGCCAGGACCTCGGAGCTGCAGCGTGGTGGCAGGAAGGGGGGCAGTGCCTGTGTGCCAGGGCAGGGCTCACAGAGGAGTGAGACCTTGGCCTTCCCCATCCCTGTGCCAAGTGCAGTTCCCTTCCCTGCTGCTCCAGCTGCAGCACAGCTGTGTGGGCACTGTGGGTCTGTGTGTGGGGCAGGTGGGGAGCAGACCCCCTGTGAGGAGCAGGGTAACCAAAGCACTCTGAGCTATTTAGGGCACAGCTCTGAACGCTCCATTTCAGCCCCACCTGTGGTAAATAAAGAAAATGCCAGCGAATACTCCTGGGGAGCCCCATGGATAAAAATACTTGAAGCAACAAGAGCAACAGCTGGCCCTGGAAAAGCTTTTGTCAGTCTGACATTTCGAATGCCGAGCACACCGGCATCCCTGAGCGTGCCAGGGAAGAGGAGCAGGAAACCAGAGGCATAATTCAGGCTGCACTGCCAGCTGATGTTGGAAAGGAAACCCCATCCTTTGCATCTCACACCCAAAGTGAGCAGAGTAACAAACTTACAGGAAGAAAGGGAAAGGCTAGCATTTGTTTCTTCTGTACAATGAGAATCAGCCTTAAAGATGAGGTCAGTGTAAACTGCAGGGCTACAGCAAACTGTTCAGTTCAAGAGGAATTATTCATCCTTCAATGGAATATAATTACGTGTCCAGACTGTCTCTGGGCAATCCTTTTCTCAAGCCAAATTTATACTATTTCCTAAAGGGAATGGTCAATCCTAATGAATGACTTACGGGTTCATCATCTTTAAAAAGGCTCTATTAAAAAAATAACATCAGAAGTTTAGATCTTCAATTAATAAATTTTAACTTCACCTTCACTGCACATCAACTTTTCTTTTGTTAATTTCTTCATTCTCATCAATAGAACAACTTGGTGCAAAGATGCTAACTAAGATTATAAATTCTTTTCAATTTTATTAGTCAATACCAAATTAACCAGTACCTTTAGTGCACCAATATATCATGATTGTGTTCAGCAGAGCAGTGTGCAATCTCCTGACACACAATTTTGAATCAAGTTTCTTTTCTAACATACAGCAAAATAAAGATAAAATTTTGCTTCCTTTGTATGGGAAGACAATTCCTCATGAGGCAACTTGTTATGACAGAATTAATACACGTAATTAATTTTCCCTTCAAGGTGAGCCTGGAATATTTCTCTTTGCATAAATAAACCAATTATTGTTCATTCTTACTGTGGAGAGCCATCACCTGTTAAGCACTGTAGCTGTTCTTAATGGTCAGCTGTAGAACTCAGCTGGGAGGGTTTTATATAAATAAAGCTGACTCCTCCTTTGCACCATTTTAAAGCTGTAGAGAAAGAAGTAGGGTAGGATTTTAGGGTAAGGGTATTGGGGTGTATTTTCCTATTGTTACTCTCTTTTTAGAGACACCATGTGGACATCGAATATGGTTTATGAAAGTGAACTAAAATCCCCTGAAAAAAAAAAAAAGGGCTTTGCTGCCTTTGGTGTTACCAAATATAAACATTTAATTTCTTTCTATTTTCAACAGAAATCATTGCTGTCTTGCTCTCATCAACTGTTTCCTGGAGGTCTTCCTTATCCCAAAACGGGCTTTTATTTACTTGCCAGGTGTGTGTGGTTCCTGGCCATTTGCAGGAGAAGAGCATGCCTCAGTCTCCAGCTGAAAGTACCCTGGGTGTTTCCAAAGCAGTGCTGGAAATATGGGCTAGCCTTGGTGATGTGAGTTCAGCTCACTGCAGGGAAGGAGCCCACTGAGAAGTAGTTTTGATGGGGAATTAGAATCATAGAATCATGGAATATCCTGAGTTGGAAGCGACATGCAGGATCAGTGAAGTGCAGCTTCTATGATTCAACTTAAATTAGTTAAATCATCCCATATTTTACTGCTGGGTTTGAGCAGGCGCCCACCAGAACTGGGTGCTGGGAGAGTCCAAGGATGCTGACAGGTGCCAGCACGGCCAGGGATGAGGAGGATGGATGCATCCCCACTGAGGCCAGCCCGTGTCCCAGCAGGGAGACCCTTGCTCAAGTGCCTCCTCACAGCAGGGCTGGCTGGGGGAGCAGGCAGAGCCCAGCTGGCAGGGCTTGCCTGTCTCCTGTTACTGGGATGTGAATGGGTAACTGTCCCACACTCCACTTCCTCGCTTCACCCCACAACCTGACCTCTCTTGCTTTTTTCCTTTTCTTTAATATTACCTAAATTTGAGGTGGGGAAAGATGTTGGGGAGGCATCTGTGTAAGGTCACATCTCAGGCTATTGAACCTCTGGTACCATGATCACGTGCTATATTGTGTTTCTTTTTTAAAAAAAAAAAGTTTAACAAAACCCCAAATCTTTGTGTCATGCATGGAACTAAGGGAATGGCTGAGGGGAAAAGCATCCTGTTGCAATTTTTTCTTTCTAGGTTCCATAGCCAAGCACCTGTGCAGTCATGTCTCAACCTACAGGTGAGAAAACTCATGGCATCATAGAATCAGCCCAAGAAAGAAAATTACCACTTTTTACCCACCCTTTTCCACAAAACATAAGGAAGTATTTGACTTAAACATTTCCAATAGCCAAAATTGCACAAACATCAGAGTTACTGTGCTCACTAACAAAGCGTTTCTCCAGGTATACCTTCTGCAGTGCCTCTGATTTAATCCGGCATATGTACTTTTCCTGTTGGTAGATTTTTTTTCCAGTCCCTCTTTCACACTCAATCACTGAAAAACTCCAGCCCCTGGCAGTCTTTCTAATCTAAAGAACAGGTGCATCAGCTAACTAACTTTTATGATGGGGCAGAGGGGCTCTGCCTGACCGGGAAAATCAGTGTGACATCTGAATTAAAATACAAAGTCACCTGCAGCCAGAGAGGACTGGGAGGCACCTAGTCTAAATAAAATTACAAAACATGGATTTGCAAATCTCCAAGCCATATCCTCAGCTGGTGTCAGATGAGGCTGGAGCCAGGAAAGTTATGCTGATTTACACCAGTGGTTGATTGAACCTGGTGCGCTGAGCTTTACTGGGGACCAGTGGGGTGGAGGATGCTCTAAGTACTCCTGTAGCACAAAGACACTCTTTAGGTTCAAGCCCTGCTGCCACAAAAAACAACATCCCTTTCTTTGCTTTACTTCTCCCATTGTGCCTTTATTCAATTTGAAAAGCCCTTGGTTTGTCCTTGAGAAAAACTCCTTCAGAAGCCTCTTTGAAATAAACCCAGGATTAAAGAGCAATCCCCCTCCAAGCAGAGCATTCAAGCAACTTTTCTTCTGCAGCTCACCGGGTTAACTTTATTCCTGCCACAAGCCCCGCATGCACCAAACCCAGAAGCAACTTCTTTCTGCCAGACCGCTGCCGTCAGATGAGCCCCGATGGCAACGAAGCCAACCCCCAGAGCCATTCACCAGCGATGGAAAGGTGGAATTACTCACTGAACCACGCCGGGCTTCACCCTCGGTCAGCAAACGCTGGGTGCGGGCTGGGGCGGCGGCGGGGGCTGCAGGGCGAGGGAGGGACCTGCAGGGCTGGTGCCCGCGGGCATTGCATCCCCCTGCTCCGTCCTCCCTCAAAGTTAGCTTTAAAACACCTGAAAAGACGCACACGAGCAACTCTGCTCAAGTGTGCTCCTCGGTGTCTCTCAGAAGCAAGAAGCCTGTTGGTCTTGAAGGAAAAACCCAGCCTGCAAACAGTGTTGCTCCCTCCGGTTTTCGGTTAGGCATAAAAATTCCGCTTAACATCTGGTTTGGAGATCTGAGGAGATTATAATTAAACTCGTTGCTCTATGAACTACGCTAAAACCCCAGAACACGTGACGTATATTCTGTCTGCTACACATATTGCAATATAAGTTGCTTATAAAATGGAAGAGACATTTACCTTGGTAGCACACCAAAAAAAAAAAAAAAAAAAAGCCCGCTTAGATTCAGGTGCGGAAAAGCCCGAAGCCACGCTGCATGCGGAGCGCTCTGTAGTCGGAAGTCTTGGCTAACTCACAGGCACACAGACACAGAGACGCTCCCTCCGCCGCGCTGCTCACGCCGGCAGCAGCGGCTGCTCTCTGCCCCTCTCCCCCGCAGGAACTGCTCCCCGGGCTCGGGAAGGATGTGCTTTGGGGAAGAGAGTCTGCAGCTGAGGAGCTGCAAAGTTACCACGTACAGACAAGCAGGACAAGAACTGCTCTGACAGGGCTCAGCGACAGACAGCAGGCAGAGAAGAAGAAGAAGGAGAAGAAGAAGAAGCATGCTTTTTCCCCTTACCTATTGCTTAGGCTAAGACACTGAGCAGAGTCTTTAGAGAGCTTGGGCATTGGGACCCAAAGGGCAGAGGACTTTCAGCACAGCCACAGGGACCCAGCAAAAGCCATCTTCTCCCTGTCTTTTAGCACAGTGTAAGTCTCCAGCAGCTCAGCTCTCCAGCTGCAAACATCTCATTAGACTAATGCATTCAGCACAGGCAGAAAACTCGATTTACCATTGCTACAGCAATGAATTTCCATTACGATGACAGCTTCAACCACATCATGTCCGGAAAAGCAGCCAACCACTGCCTTTTAAAGAACACACGCATTTTACACGCAGAAAACGAGGCCTGCGTGGAGGGTTTCCTTTCCCTTTGCAACTACATGGAGAAGAAAAACTGCCGTTTCTTTTTATTTAACTCTGCAACCTGAAAGGTAAAGACATTTGGACTCTTCCTGCCCCCTCTGCCCCCCGCCCTCAAAACAGCACTGTCTTTTGCAACACAGGGCGTTGGGCTGCAGTGAGAAGAAGGGGTGTTTGCAACATTTCTGGCCTCACTACCCCTCCTCTGTTGCCATGGAAACCGGACTGTAGCATCAGCCCTTTGTCCCACTCCTGCAGCAGCCTGGCCCGATGCTGAGCTTACGTGATGTGCCACGGATGGGAAGGACCAGTCACTTCGGTTTGGATAATTTACACGGAAACCGGGGAAATAGTGCCTGGAATCTTTCTGCCAGCCACACTGAGGGCATGTGTGCAGTGTTGCTCACACACACACACACTCATGCACCTGTACACAAACTCACAAAGTCGGCTCTGGGGAGAATCTTACAGGTGTGGCCAGGCAAAGATATCCATAATATATAGAAATACCCATTATGGCTGCCATGCCGTGTCACTCGGGCAGAACGCAGGAGTGGCTTTTCATTGAATTTCCAGTCACTCATCACAGCAAGTACCAGTTCTTCCCTTGTTTAGCACAGCACTAGCAGCTCTTACCACAAAAAAAAACAAAAAAAAAAAAAAAAAAAAAAAAAAAAAAAAAAAAAAAAAAAGGGAAAGAAATTCTGTAGTACATATGATAAATAATGGTCCTAATAATCCTGCCATGCTCCATTGACTGCGCCAGATCAAATTATCCCAGCAAAGGAGTTTGTCACAGTTGTTTGTGAGTGTTGCACAGCTCCCTGCTGCCCACTTCACACGCTCTCATATATTGTTACTCAGTATTCATGGCCAGCCAAACGTGCTCCCCACCTCCCTTTCTTTCCAGTCCCATGAATGCCTCACCAGACAGGCTTGCAGCCCTGGCCACTGGTTCTGCTGGTTTTGTGGTCCCTGCACACTGGTTTTGTGATAGCTGTTTTTTCTGGGGTTTAGGGGAGCTACTTTCGACTTCCTACCACAGAAGATGAGATGAATATTAAGCCTATTTTATTTACTGAGGAAGAAGAGGAAAAGCAGGAGAGCAGGGATCCTGGCCTGTTTGTACCAATAAGAGCTGGGGCTTTGCTGGTCCCCTTCCCTGTCAGTGGGGAGAAGGGCAAGAACCTGCCCAATGGTGACTGTGAGAAAGGGGAGATGTTCAAACTCATTCCAACAGTCCCTTGCAAGCCCAAGGTCAGGAGGATGGCCATGGTATTCTTTGTGTCTTGCAGTCATGGCTAGAGAAAAACTCTCTGCATTTAAAGAAAAAAAAAAGAGATCTGGTAGATCTAGGAGAAGCAAGGTGGCATTAAGTCTCTTTTNTTTTTTTTTTTTTTTTTTTTGCTTGCATTGCTACAAACTTGACAGATATTGTAGGTGTGAAAAATATTTTATCAGCACAGAACTGGAACAACTGTTTTCTGTCTTCTGCTAGTGGTGTATGAAACCCATGGTGCTCACAAACACACTGGTAACAAAGCATACAAATGCTCTTCATCCTGGCAAAGATCTGTAATCCCTCATTTTCCCTCTTCTCATTTTTTTTTTGTTTCTTTTTGGAGAAAATCAGCGTCAGTGGGCCGACACTCATGGATGCCCACACCAGAGTAAAATGGAGGGAACTGAACCACCATGCAAATTCCTGTTTTAAGTTCCCTAATGAGATATACAGGGAAAAGTACTAGTAATTACTAAAAATGGTGTCAGAACCCCTTAAAAAGCCTCTCTTCTCTTGTAAGCCATTTAGAATTTTGAGCATGAGTCTTAGCCATCCCTGTCATTTCACATTGCCTCTGCAGATCCGTTGCTGCTGTGGCTTGTCACACCCGGTGCTGTTGTTTGTGTCACACCACGTTACCAATGTCATCTAGCACGGGCAGGCTGGCACAACCTCACAGCACGGAGGCATCAGCTGTGGCCTCTCACAAGAAAATATCATATTAATAAAATGCAACACAAGAGCACAGTCTTGGGGAGGCGATTGGAAATTTTGCTTTCTTGTCACTGCTGCTATTAATGCCAAAGGTAATTTTGCAGCCAAAAACCAAACCAGACCTCAAACCAGCCAATTCCCCACTGCTTTGGGAGCAAATGTTGCACAGTGAAGGATTGCAGAGTTCCTTGGAATATGCTCTTAGCAGGGCTTATTTGACAGCCTGGAATTTAAACTTTCATTTAAAGAGTTGAATTTTGGTTTAAAATATACAGCTGGTCTGGAGAGCAGCTTAAATCAGAGCTAAAAGCAAGGGTGGATGAGATAGTATTGAGGGAATGGTCTGAAGTGTTTACATCTGCTGTGGAGCCAAATGCAAGGCTCATTGCCTGATCTCAGCCTCCCTGAGAGGGGTGAAGGGGGATGAGCCAGAGGTGGAGCTGAGGGGAAGGTTGTGCCTGGGATGGTGCAGGGGAACTGCCTGCCTGTGTTCCCGTGGCATTTTCACACAAATTTCACGGCCACCTCAGGGGCCACGGCCACCTGCTTGTGGCTTTAACCCTAGGCTGGCCCCTCCACAGAAAGCCGGTTCACACCACCCTCATGCCTGACTGTGGGGCGAGGGGAAGAGTGGACGGGGGAGGTAGGGGAGCTTTAAATTGCTGCCCGAGTAAATCTGCCTACCAAACACCAGAAATGTGGTTAAGCAGCATAATTACTTGCTTATTTACAAATGAAAGTGAAAAAGGTGATAGACTGGTGGGGGGGAAAAGAAAAGGTCATGTTTATATGAGCCTCAAAACCATTGAAATACTTTCTTCCGTAGGCATAAGGTTTTGAAATGAAGATGGCCCTGCAGAGAAATATTAAGGATCTCTCCACAGAGAGGCAGGCAGAGCAAGGAGCACAGCTGAAGCCTCCTGCCTCCTGTTACTGCTTCCCCCTACTATTTGAGCCACAGGCCACCATCAATCTCCAAAATATTTTTTTAATGCAAATTAAAAAAACTCTTTTCATCAGTGTCCTGATATTTGTATTTTGCCTATTTTGTACTGATTGTATTTCAACCCTTCCTTCCACTGCTTGTTACTTTTCAACCCAACCCTTCCTGCTTGTCTTCACAGCCTTCTCTGGGGAGGAACAGATCCCTGACATGGAAATGAAGCTCCTGGGGCAGGGGATGGCATGGTGAGGGACCAGGGAGCAGAGCTTTAATGATCAGTCAGGAGGCAGCCCAACATCCGGGTTTGGACATGGGGCAATCCATGTGGCAATGGGGAAAAGCCTTTATCCCCAGGGTAATCTCTGCTGCTCCCAACAGATGTCTTGAAACAGCCTCAAAGACAGACTGAGCCACCACTTCTTGCCCAAGTAATTTCAGATGGAAGACAAACCTGGCTGTGGTCTGGGCTCTGCCAGGGAGGGATGAGTATCACAGAGGGTTGCCACCCACTCAGGACCGTGCTGGATCCTGGCCTAGAGCCATTGCCCCTCCCCAGCCTGAGACTCCCTGGTACAGCCAGCCCTGTGCTGGGCATAATGGCACACATCATTCTGCTGCTCTCCATCCACCACCAACACTATTAAACTCCCACAGACTGTCATTTTATTTCAAGCATTACCCTGTAATTTAAATAATTTGATTCTTTAAACAATTACATTCAATTACCTTCAGACTTCCATGAAATCAGAAAGCGTTCAGGGTAAGTGAGAAAGGAAATTAAATATCCCAAAACAACATGAATGTGTGCAGCCCAACCTGCTATTTGGGCAGATGATGGGGCGGGGGTGGGGCTTGGAGCATGTCTTTCCACCTGGCTGCAGGGGTGACATTCACCCTGTCAGTCACTGCAGCACAGAAGATATCAGCAGGTATTTTGGGGCAGCTGCCTGCCCAGGTGAAGCCCTGTATGTGATTTTTCCCTGCACCTTTATTAGGCATTTCAGTTTAACAAGATTTTTACCTATAAATCTTTCCGGATGATGAATCAATCCCGTGACACCTGCCCCGACCCTCTTCAACCCTGCCACGCTTGCACAGGCACCGTTGGTTAAGTTATGGTGGAGTCCGGTTTAAGGGAATGAATTTAAACAATTACCTTAATTACAAGAGCAGTATCATCTTTCAAGAAAGCGGGTCTCCGGGGAGGACAGCTGCTGAGAAGTCATTTAGACGCATGAACCTTTGAAAAGAGCGGTGAGAGGAGCTGCGGCTCCCGCCCTGGCTGCCACCGCTCCCTGCTCCCACCCCGGCTCCTTCCAACTCCACCCGGCAAAGGAGGCGATGTGGGGTGCAAGAAAGCTCTGGGGCAGGCAAGAAAGCCCCAGGCTGCCAGGACCCCACACCACCCGATAGTCAGGCCCTGCCCAGCCCGGTCCTGGAGGTCACTTTTTGTTTAGGCTCCTTGCTAAGTGGGAGTAGAGCCGCAGAGATTTCAGATGCGCTCCAGCAGTCAGCTCGGGAGGATGAGCTGAAAATTAAGCACGCGTCTGAGGCAGAGAGAAACCCCAGATATAAGCCTGACAGCAGCCAGGATGGGCAAGGGGTGGCAGGAAACAGGGTTCCCATTCTGCTGGGACCCCCACCCAGCCCAGCCCGTGCCCACTGAGCACCCCACAGCCCCCATTGCCCCCGGGACGGGCTCCGGACCGGCTCTGCCTCCTCCACTCCTGGCGCAGCAGCCCCTGCAAGGTCACCCAGCTACCTCCCTAGCCCAACTCCCTGCTGGCTTGAGGACATGATTATTTCCCAAATCACTAAACATCAGGAGCAGCTTTGTAATTTGCTTGGTTCTTTATTACATTTATTGATTTTAAAATATTTTAACAGCTCGTTTATTGCTGTGTTAAAGAGCTCAGAAAGGCAATAAAGTCACACGGCATCCTTAGTGATAAAAGAAATAATCCCTAGCGCTGCCGAAATCGTGCCTTCTCCTTCCCTTCTGAGCTTCTTTCAAGCAAAAAAAAGCCCCGAGAGGAGCTGCAACCAAAAGGTCAAGCGCCTGGGCAAAATCCCATGCACCCAGAGTGGGTAGATAGAACAAAGTGAAATAAACTGTAGCCAAAATTCTGGAGCTTCAAAGCAACCTGCTGCAGCTAAAAAACAAAGAAACCATATTCATCCCCGAATTTAAGGTTCTTGCTAGACATAGTCATTCGTGAAATGTTTGTTTATACAACTGAGGTGACTGCCCAGGGGCCATCTCTCTCTGGCCAGTGCCAGCAGTGATGCTGGAACAGTGGTGAGCTTCCAGGTCCAGAGCAAGCAGCTCCCATCGATGCTTGCTGGGGTGTAAAACACAAACTTGCTTATCTGCAAATATTTGGGGGCCCTGCCCTCCCCTCCAGCCTTGGGCCCACTTCCCCTCTTGTACATGTCACTGTGGGGTATCAGCCATTCAGCACCTGGGTGCAGCTTCCCCCGGGCTGTGGGCGACCCAGCAAACCCTCCTGGGGAGGGGCAGGAGTGGCAGAGGGATGGCCTCCCATGGATGCATCTTTGAGCATCTCTCTCAAATAATTTGTCTCAAAGCGCCTCACTTTCTACACTACAGATAACTGAGTCTGAGCAGTAATTAAAAAAAAAAATCCTCCAGGTGAGGGTTTTTGTTCCTTGGATTGCTCTTCTGTTTCTGCAGTCATTTCCATCCCAGAGCCTCCCCAGGCACTTAACCAATTAAACACCTACAGCCTGGCAGCTGCAGGCAGCTCCCTGCTCTGCAGCAAGAGGGCCCGGCCAGCAAGGACCTTTGCTGTGCTAGGTACCGCTGGATTTCTTCAATCAGGCCCCACTTCAGCAGGGGGGCAGCACAGACTTCCCCGTGCCCGGCTTCCCCGTGAGCCTGGCCCCGCCTTACAGATGCAGAGCCCGAGATGTTGGGACGCCCCTGCTGCGTGGATGTGAATAAAAGAGAGGAAATGGCAAACTTGTTCACTGGAGGAGCTGGGGGGAGAGGGGTGTTCTCCTGTGGCTGTTGGGTCCAACCACACAAAATGGACTTCAATATATGCAGCAAGGCAAAGAGAGAATTTTATTAAGAAATTCACTCCATATGCAACATACTTCGTGGAAAACAAAACTCCATTGGATAGAATTCTAAAACTAAACACGCCGTAGGCTAAAAGGTATAAACAATTCTCCTAACCAATTAGAGTGACTCTCACGTACAGCCTTGCAGGTGCAAGGTGCTATCTTATTGTTTAACATTCTTTGTGCATGTTGATGTTAAGCTGATCTTGAGCACAGAGAGTTGTTTTGGATTCACTGCGTGAGAACTTCTCACAAACACTGTTTCATGGTTTTCACAGATATTCTCTGTTCCAAGCCTGTTTCTGCCGCGACATTGTCCCTGCCCAGCAGCTGCCACAGAGCGTGCCATGCCCTCGTGTGAGCTCTTTCCCCTCAGGTTAGGGCAGGACCACACCCCCTCCGGCCTCCTCCCTTCCTTTAGGCTTGGAAAACTGGTCTGGCACTTGGAAAGCAGATGTTATTCCCCTCCCCAAAAATATGGCACTTCTGAGAGCAAGTTAGCACAGAAATTCTGAAAGAAATAGTGTTGAAGATGTAGGCAGGTATAATGTTAATGGGCAATGCACGTCACACCTGAGGGGATTGAAGGCAAAGAAAGCCATTCCCAGCCCGGGATTCAGTCCCAGAAATGTCATTTAGTAGTCATTAAGACTCCTGCATGGAAGAAACTGTGCTTCCACCATGGTCCCGTGCAGCAGCCACTGCACAGCCATGTCACAGGGAAAGCTGTTCTTCCCCAGACGAAACACTTGCTTGCACACCAGAGAGACAGGAAAGACAAGGTGTGATGGTGCCATCTCCTGCCTCCTGCCAGAGAAGCACTGCATCTCATTAGCAGGATGGGCTCAGCTGCCACCTTCAAGCAAAGTTTATCAGAGACAAAGACATGAGTAGCAATTTCATTTAATAAAATTTTATCAGATGTCCAAGTCCAGTAGGTTTTATTTTCCTCCATAGCAAAAAGAGCAGTAAAGATATATGTCTTTATATAAGCTATGTTTGCATACTCTTTTTCCCAATTCAATAAAAAAATAAAATCAGTTGCTATCCAAATTCACTGTAATTATCTCTGGTTTTCTCTTGGCAAGTGCTATTTTTAGTCAACATGCATGCCTAGCCATACTATAGCATAGCTATTTTTTAAATTACATATGCCAGCATAGTTTACAGATTTTAATTTGCCAGGGAGTTGGATAGCCATCAGCAGTCAGAAACTGTATGTTGTTTGCCTACAAACTCAGCCGAGAAACTTCCCCACACAGCATCTGCTTGTACAACTGAGGAGGGGCAGACCCTCCCCGGGAGCCAAACCTCGGGACAGTTTAGAGGCTGTTGAAACGAGGGCTCCAATTTCACGGCTCTTGGAGAAGGGAAGGGCAGCCCGGCTGGAAGAGGGTACATCAGTGATGAGCATGGATTTAGGAACAGAAATGCAGCTCTCCACTTGCCAAGAACCTGACAGATGGGCACACGGGACAGGTGTCCCTCCTTGGCTGGCACATCAGAGCACCACCTCTGACACCGGTTGCAGAGGCCGTTTTCTGCTCGGGGTACACCGTGCGTGTCCCCAGGAGGGAGCACAGAGATCCCGCTCCGTAAACAGGCTGGAGGTCAGTGGTGGTGGGGAGAGGCACGGGGTGCCCCAGTGCAAGGGGTGTGGCACCTGTGAGCAGAGCCAGGCAGCAGGGCTGTCCCGCAGCCCGGCTGAAATGCAGCTCCCCGGGCACTCTGGTGCCTACAGGGGTTTGCCTGGCTGGGGAAACTGACACCATCTCTTAGGCATACACTAACTTCCTTTAACAAAAAAATAATACTAGCAGAGATCAGAAATATAGCAAAATTTCAGCGCTCAGTTAGCTTCGGAGGATAATCTGGATCTGGATTTTATTTTACTGCGTGGTGGGGAAGTGCTTTACTATAGTTTAGCCCTAAATCACCCCAAGGTCAGGTGAAATTCAGAATCCCAGGACAGGCTCTGTTGTCCTCCATCCACATGTATCTCTGCAGAGACTTGTTGGATCCTGTCACAGGTGAGCAGATAGCCGACAGGAGATTTGAACTCCTCAAGTGACCTCTGCTGTATGCCAGAGAAGGCTTCTTTTTTTTCACATATGGAATAGCTGCCAACAAAAAAAAAAAAGGGGGGGGGGGCGGGGGGGAAACAGGCCCCAGTGGTATTCTGAGCTAGCTTAATAATTGCTTGCATGGTAAATTTCAGAAATCATATTGTGGTTGTAAAACTAATCTAATTTTAGGAGTGATATCTTCCAAATAAATGGCTTAATTTTAGGGTTTTCCTCCTATTCTCCCTCCTCTGCTATTTGACACGTACATCATTTTTGAGGCTGGCATGATGTGCATACCAAAAAGCCTTGCCTGTGTCTAACAAGCTGAACTATTTTATTATTGTCTAGCCTGCAACCTCCTATCTACAGAGACCTGGCTTACAAGGGCTGGTGTCAGCTCTCACATCAGTGCCGTTGTGATGTTTAACACTGAGCACTTACACAAAGATCCAAAGCAGCATGGTGATTAATTGCTGTCACTCCTGCAGGTCTCCTAGACTCACATTTGACCAAGAGGCCCGTGCTTCCCTTGTAAGAGACAGAGGGGTTTGAAGAGCATTGCTCTACTTTTAGTTTTCACGGGCTTTCAGCAGCGAGGGCGGCAGCTGCTGCACTGGACAGCGCTGTCCGGGAGCGTGTGGCCAGCTGGAGCTCACTCACGGCTGCTGCCGGGCACTGACACCCCAGTGACATCCCACGGGCACCACTCAAGGCATCACATGAGGAAGGAGAGGTTAGAGGCACACTATGCAGGGATAATGTCAGCACTGCTGTTGCAAGGAGGCGGTGGACTGGACAAACTAAGCTGCTTTCATCCCAATTATGTCTCTTTACAGCCTTCTGCTTCTACTGAGCTCGTATCAAAGATGATCCCCCCTGACCCTGCCACCCATCCCTCTCTCTCCTTGTCTCATTGCTCCCACAGTGCTCAATGCAGCACCCTGCTCCGGTATCACTGCAAGGGGCACAACATCATTGCATCAGCACCCAGCACACCCTGTCCAACACTCCCTTTCCAAGAAACAATCCTTCACACGGTGGGGGGGGGGCCATCATCCCGACTTCCATGGCTACCAGGCAAGAGCAACAACAGGGGAAAGAGGTTCTTGATTAATCTGCAAGAGCCTGACCCACCCTGTGACTGGTGTGTCAGGATGGGGATGGGCTGGGGTACAAGCAGGTGAGACCATTTGCACCCCTCTGCAAGGTCCAGTCCCAGCTGCCCTGCCTGATCACCTTGCAAGTTTTATAAGCTTGCTGAGAGGTGGGACAGAAGAAGAATAAAGAGCCTGTGTATAGTCATCTCAATATTTCAAATAACCAGTAACTTTTTGTGTACATACTATAGATTAAATATGAATTAGAATGTAAAATATAATGGGGCAGCTTTTCATCTTCTGAATGAACTTCTCAGTCCTGATTGAATGAAGGAGGTAAAAAAAAAAAATAAAAAGGAGATCAAATACACCTAACAAATCTCCATCAGGAGGGAACCATAAAAAGATACTACCAAGATAAAACCTTATGTGGGGAAGTTAACTGCAAAGAGTAAATCCTCATAACTTCAGGAAGCAGTACCTGTATGCAGCAGCCCTTTCTGCCCCAGGATGTTAAAGGGAGCTAATGATGTAAATGAGGTTGCTGAAATTGCCTTGCAATGGGAGGCTGACACCCATTGCCTTGTACATGAGGCCAAGAGAGCAACAGGCTCTCCAGAATCTGAATTAATCCAGAGGTACTGGTACAGCTGGGCCATGTGTGCGGACCAACAGCTGGCTGCAAAATGAAGCAAGAGCTGTCTCATTTCAAGGGACCGAAGTGATTGTCACCTGGGCCTCCAAATCTCACCACCCTGTCATGGTCTGTGTCTATTTTACAGCCATTATAACCTAATCTCAGTCAGTGTGATTTACACATAGTAATTAATGGAGCTTCAGTGGTGAGGAAATTGGTCATTCAATTTGTATTTAATTTACTGCATGTGCATATATTAGGAAGCACAAATCCCATCGCTGTGATGTGGGCACAGAGAAAGGGTTGTGTGCTGGGAAGGAAAAAATAAAACACCCAGTAAACAATTCACCACTGGCCTTTCACACCTCCTGCTCTGCAAGTGTCTCCTCGATGGGAGGATGGCTCACAAACCTGGACATGTCCGTTTGGATGCTTGGAGGTGGAAGGCAAAATCTCACTGTCACTGCTATCCCCTTTCCCAGTTGCAGGAAGCATCAGCCTGGCATATTGGTGAGTATGGCCTCATTCTGGTCCAGGCTTTGGGGTGTGTATCCATCAGAGAGGGCAGAGTGGTTTGATGGATTTCAATGGTACAGAGTGTGAAGGCTACAAAAGAAGCTGTGGCATACAAAAGATATCTGTGGCACACACATGAACAATCCCAGTGAAGGAAACCCATGTCTAAAAACCAGGACAACCTTTCACAGCAAAGGCAGCACTGCATTTTCAGTTACCTTAACCTAGAGGTGGCCTCATGCCAGCCTGGACTTTGGAGCACCTAATAACCACACCCCAGCAAAGCCAAAAGCAATGCCTGGGTGATCCTCCCTGGCCCATACGGGACCGGGAACGCCCCAGAGGGATTGGGGCTCTTCCAGCTCAGGGATTTCCCTGTAGGAGATACCTACAAGGTGTCCAGCTCTTCCAGGGTTTCTCCCCTGAATGCCTCCATGCCATGAAGCATCTACCTATGTTGCTTGCATATAAAAGAAAAGCACCCACACCTTATTTGAATGAATAAAAACTGTTGCTCAAGGTGGTCCATGCAGCCTCCTTTGTGCTGTTAAATTCCACACATGCAAAGTAAAATGTTAATGTCTTCCCTGTTTAATGATTAGAGCATGCATGTGGAAGGCTTACACACAGTGAAAGGTTGAAATTATTCAGTGCTTCCTGATTCAGCACACATTAGAAATCAAATTCTAGGCAGAGTGAATGCAATTTGACTTTAAAATATTATCATTAGCTTTACAATCCATCGTGCTAATTAGATACATTAATAGATTTCATTGGGAGTGATAGTTGTTATTGAACTGAATGAAAAATACAAACAATTTTGGCACAAAATTATTTCTACCAACTCAATGGTGTCTGTGTTGGCTCAAACAGCATCTTAAATCAAAAGATCATCACATGAAAGAAATTAGGTGCAACCATGAATATCAATAGATGCAGCATGAACAAATTTGATATCTCAACTAGAGTTCAATACTGAACACGAGCCACCCAGTTCCCCCTTCTCTGTGCTCCCAACAAGCACCTGCTTTAATCCAGCACTTGGGTGCTCTGCCAAGCTCTCAGCAAACCCTAAGAAAAGAGATTTTAAAGATTCTGCTGCCAGGGGCATTTTTACATGTTTGCACATCATTTAAAACTTGAGCAATCATGGCATGCTGTGGGGTACCCAAAAGGTACCCCAGGTACCCCATAAATCAGCTCTTCAAAGTGGAAGAATGATGGTGGAACCACCTCCTGTACCTCCTTTTTCAGAGCTTAAAACACAGCTGAAGTGCAGATACCTTCACAACGACCACCTGCACACTTTCCCAAAAACTAATGCAAAGCAATATTTAAAGCTCAAAACGGACTCATTAAACACCCCAATTACTGCTAAGAAAGGAAGCTCTACCTTCCTCAGGTTTTCATTTTAAAATAATTTAAGAACGATAATATAATTCCAATATTAAAATGGGTTACCTTTAGCAGGTTTTAAATGGTCAGCAAGGGGGTTGGGGGAATACAAATCACAGAAAAACCTATAGAAATCAGTAGTTTCTTGAAAAGAAAAAAAAGTAGATCAAAGAAACTTCCATCTAAGCCCTCTTCCCCTCCAGAAAGGGGGAGCACAAAACTAAACCTACAGCTCAAATTACGATAGGTATCTCCTGGAAAAATCCTAGGGTTTCCTGGAGAAATCCATGCCCCTGCCTCCCCCTGCTGAGCGCGGCCGGGAACTGCGCCTGCACCTTGAGAAAAGCACCTTCTCTTCCACTACAACTCAAGGGTTTTCCCACTCACAGACACTTGCTGGTTATTAAACTACTAAACTTAATATTAATCAGCCATTGTCAACGCTTGGTGGGAGGAGGAGGCCGAAGTTTAAATCATATTACACAAAACGCCCAAGAGAAAACCTCTTTTTTATAACTTCTTCCTTTTAGCTACTTACCTGCTTTAACAAGCAGCATTTATCAGCCCTACATCTAATTCACGGTGCCTCCCTCTACGAACTGCGGTCACAGCACCCTGCACCCATCCTTGAGCTGGACCAGGAGGAGCAGGGCCAGTCACACTGCATCACCCTCCTGCCTGTCCCAGCCAAGTCCCATTTTTACCCCTTGGAAGTGCTGCAAGCTCTGAAGGGAGTTGCAGCATCTCTTGTTGGGAGGTCAGTCAGGCTCTGCAGTTGCCTCCTCTGGCCTAGAACAAGGGGCTACAAAAAGGAGCACGACAGCAAAAGGGGCAGAAACAAATCTCTTTAGGCTGAAAGAACAGTAGCTGCTTCCCAGTTATGCTTGGGTCACTACTGCACAGGGAGTGCAGCAAAAAAGCAGATTTTATTTCCAGAACATTTTTTGTTTGTTTGTTTTTCAGTTACTAGCCCAGAGTTTCAGAACACTTAGGTAGAAAATTGTCTAAATTGATTTCTAAACTCTATCCAAAAGTAAGGCTCATACAACAATAAGTGCAAAATGCTGCTTCTTCCTGTACACTTTTACCTGTCCTGGTAGCTGTTATTCAGGAGGGAGTTGATCAATGTTTAAATGGCAATTCATATTATTAATAAAAAAGTTACTAATGGACACACCACACATCAGAAGACCAACAACTCAGTAATGCTGGGCAGTTGCAGTCGGGTGGTTTTAATTGTGTGAAGCTCTTCAATACCTCCTTGTCCCCATTAATCTTCTGCATTAATCTTCTGAGGTGTTGTAAAACCATGCACAACTACATAGCTGGTATTTCCATGAGAAAAAGTTATCAGCATACCTTTCTTACATTAGCAAGATTACACCAATACACCACAGTTTTTCTCCTCACATTTTTTACTACGTTACCTTGACTATACAAGAGACACACTTTTGCAGTATTAGATTTAGCCTTTGTTGGCTCAACAGAATTATCCCTCGTTTGTAGACTTGAAGGGTTATCCCAGCTGTCACCTTCAACCTTCAAGAAACCAGTTCAGTATTCAGACCAGGGACATGATTATTCTCTTTTTTTCTTTTCTTTTTAAAATAATTTCAATGCATTCACATCTTGCCAGTATATACCTTGATTCTTAACAGCAAAATTTAGGGATCAGTGGTCAGAGTGCAGCCCAACCCATCCAGAATGCTCTTATTATCAACTCTACCTCCTGACTATGACCACTCTCCTACTTTTAACTACTTCAGACTTCCACTATGAGTTGTTCTGGCAGAACATCATCATCTTAGCATTCACCATGCCTACTTGCTTAAGGAAGAGTCACCAGACTCTTTCTTATCATTTCTCTCACCAGTGCCGTATTTGGCTTAAAAACCTATGGAATACGACTAGAGCTTTTATGTAGCTACTTTTCTGCTGTATTTTGCAAGTTAGAACTGGAGTTAAAAGGCATCAAGTGTACAAGCCATTTAATTTAAACCTAGCCTTCATTCTTCAGTTTGAACACCTGACACTGTTTATGGTTTACAAGTTCTTTTCTGCACAATTTGCACTTCAGAAGTACTTTGAAAGATACCATAACCTCATTAGAACACCTTCAAATTTTATTTGCATCTATTGTAATTACAAAGAATATGACAATATAAATTTGCATTTAAAGTGACAACCTTTTCTAATGAACGAGGTCACAAATTAGTGTGCACCTATTCTGGCTTTGGGCAATTTTTATAGGATAATTTTTATAGGAAAATTTTCCTGCATGAGAATTTGTCACATATTACAGCATTGTATTTTCATAGTTCAATACACAGGAACAGAAATACATCTATTCCTACTTGCAGAACACTCATAAGTATTTCTGAAGTATAGAAATGCAACATTTCATTTGTTTTATTGAGAGGAAGAAAAGGAAGAATCAATCCATGGCTTTTCTCAAGTCTCACAGAATATACTAATAACACTGATGCTCTCCTCCCTGAATTTTTTCTGTAATTAGACTTGATTTTTTTTTTCTTTAAAAGGGGTAGGAATAGAATCACTGTTTACAACCTTGCAGAAGACTGGGGTAGAAAAAAAAACCAAAACAACAAACCAACAACCTCACACAAAGATGCACACTATTACAAATGTAAACAGCCATCAAATTGTCCAGTTTATTGATGGGAATTCAAAACTGATACAAAACATGCCCTCTCTGCATGTTGTATTTTACCCTTAAAATGTTTCTGACGGTGTCAGGTAGATTCAGAATTAAGAATATACTTCGGCTTTCAGCATGTACCTTTTATAAAGGTATTACACAAAAGCCACTAACTTACATAACATGTGGTCCCAAAATTACTTACAGACATTCTGTTTATCAAAAGACTCAGATCTCCTGCTGATCTGATGAAATAAAGGCTTAAAAATGTTTTAAGCCATTAGTAAGTATCCTATGGCAGAGTCAAGAAAGTTTATGATTTCCATTATAATCTTGGGCATAAAAAGGCAACAGTCCTAAAAAAGCAGCCCTCTGGAATATATGGAATGTGGCAATGAGTATGATGCCAATTTGTAATGATCAAGTTAAGTAAAACAGATTCTTAAAGCTATGAATGATGTGAGCAGTACCACAGCAAAATAATTAATGAATACCACAGAACCAATCAAGTTTGAAAGTTGAGCAAATGTTGTTTCAATCAACAGAAATTTGTAATGTCAAATATACCAAAACATTTTCTAAAATAAATTCCTAATGCAGAAAAATTGATTGAAAGTTTGCTTCTAGCTAATAGTACCTTTTATTTAAATTGGACCCTAAACTGATCAGACAATACATAGCCCACACTGTTGGACATTTATAATAAAAAAGCTTTTATTTTCAATTGAAACAAATGCACCATCCTGTACTTTGAAGGCTATAATGAGCCATAAGCATATTCCAAGGTGTATCAATGGCAACAGATTTGTTTCACCTCCACTGAGAAGATACATAATGCACTCTTAATTGGTAAAGAAAATTTAAACTCAGCCTTCTCAAAGCTTCTGTACTGTGTTTCTTGGTTAATTGTACAAGTTCCACAGTCAGACCAAGAGCTTGCAGTGTGTGCAGATATTGTAGTCAATCCATAGTATGTTTAATCGTCATCTTCCTCCTCTTCCTCTTCCTCCTCAAAACTGTCTTCAAAGCCCTCGCTGTCTTCCTGGTCCTCATCACCTTCTATTGCTGTATCCCACTGTGGGTGATTTTCTGGCACTGGTTTTGCTTCGTGAACTTCCAGCTGTAATTGGATAAAGAAGGAGCAGAGAGGGGTAAAAAAGGTTACAGACAATGAACAGCAATATGGGAAAACAAACAAATACACACACATCATATAAACAAGTAATCCACAAAAGAACAGTTAAAAACCCAACTAAATAACAAAACAAATCCCATCCCACTCCCCAAACCAAAAACAAAACCAAGAACTGCTTCCAGAAATAAGGCATGCCAGATTTTTCCCATTAACTGGATAAATCTAGGACTCAGGAAGGGCAGGGAAATGGCATGGCAAACCTCAAGGTATAAAAAGCCACAGCCAACTGTACTGCAGGAACTGAATAAACATTAGAAAAACATGAATTAAAATACACATGCATGGGAAAGCATCTCGAATTTTAGTCCCATTTAATCCATCATTAAACTACCACTGCTGACATTAGGCAGAAGCCATTGGGAAGTCCATCCTTCCCACTTGTTTTAAAATTAGGACAAGTTGAATTCTTATAAACAGGACTTCTGGTGTTTAAATAACTATATGAAGTTGCTTTTGATGTAATACAAATATATAACCCAGTCAAACATCACCTTCAATGGTTTAATCTGGTCCAATCCCATATAGGAATCCGATCTTAAATAAACTGTGTACTGATAGTTTCCAGGCTTGCCTGGTGCTGGGAACTTCAGCTCTACCTACAAAAAGAGATTTCATACCATAAAGTTCTTACTACTTTCAAATGACACATTGAAACAAGTACCTGAGTCCTCCAATGAACAGTAGACACTACTACAGAATAATAGAAAGTTTTAGTTTCTTACTAGGGAGACTTCTTTGGATATGTCTCTGTGATAAAACACCTGCAGAAAAGAGTCACAATACCCAAACACAGCAGTTGTTTTAAAAACATTGAGATAACACCTCCAGCACGGACTTCTGCTGGACTCTGTGTGCTGTCTGCACCAAAGTGTGCTGTCTCCCACCAAAGCTGATTAATCATTGAGTCACTCAATCATTGACTTTTTTCTGAATTAGGCCAAGTAAGTACATAAACTACACAATTTCACCCTTCTGTATGCTAAACCTCAAAAACCCAAACAGGTTAAAGTATTTAGTCTGCTGAAAGTTTTATCTCAACCCTGCTGTTATTTGAAATTGAATGTAACATCTAGTTTGGAAGAAAAAATACATTAGGTGTTAATTTTTCAGGAAAGTGACAAGAAGAACGCTGCCAAAGGTTACAGGTTCAGTAAAGTTCATATGAGCCAAAGCTAATTAATTTGTCACAGTCTCCGCTGTACAGAAAGAAAACACTTAATATTTCTAACAATTTGAATAAATTTAGGAATTTCACTGTGTATGAATAATGCTCTTCATCATCTTTTCATATTAGGGCAAGAAAACCCCCAACATATTATACAAAAAAACTTCAAAGTAATCTTAAATTACTTTTTCTTTCTCCACTATCAATTTTCACAGTTAAAAGGCACTTCTCTCCTTTTATCAGGAGAGTAAAACTTGTTTTCCATCTTAAGAGATAAGTATATAAAAATTTAAATCTACAAGTATTTGCATACCAGAGACACTTAACAGAGTTTTGTAATACCCCAGAAAGAAAACTCTATAAGTACTTTACCTCTTCTTTATCTTTTAGTGTGCAAACGTGATATGGCATACATATTAACATCTGCTCCTTCCGATCTGCAATATACAGCCACCACCATTCTTGTTTTTCCTTTCATAAAGAGGAAAAAAAAACAGAAGTAAAAAACCACCACGATTATTGAGCTCATAGAAAAAGCTGCTCCTACACTTTTTAATAGGTATTAATTAGAATTCACTGGTCTTTGTAATACAGACAGAAAGGAAAGGTTTGTGTTTGGCAGCTTTTTTAAACTCTTGGATGTGCATGAATAAAATACAAGGTGTATACTGCACACTGAAAGCAAACAGGTTATCACAAGTAAATGCTCATCTCCAAAGGCTTTATTCCATGTATTCTTAACTTAAGCTACCATGGGACATGGAACTACCCTGAAGAATTGTGTCCCCTGAGCAACTTCATGCAATATGAAACAACCTTAGGTCCTTCAACAGAAATCCAACTTGGATAAAAAGCTGAGCATATAAAGCAAGGAAGATAAGAAGTAAAGACAGATAAAGAACTCTTCACAGAAGTGTTTTTCAGACAAGTGTGCTCTGTCCCACTGCTCCCCCCTCCAAAAAGTGACATGACATTTGAACATACTGAGATTTCACTTCAAGGAAATGACTCAGTCTCAGTCAATATTGATTTATACTTGTAGAGGATGCCCAACAACTGCTCCCTATCACACGAGGTTTCCAAATATCTACAGGTCTCAAGGTTTTGCCATTGCAGATGCTAAAGCAGAGTTCCTAAATGAAATTAAATTAGTATGGTCCTTCATACAAGACAGCAACACTGTACAAAAATAATGGTTTTTTCCTTCAGCATTTAAGACTGTGGTGCAATTCAGCAGCACAGACACAACCACTCTCAACTGGTAAAGACAGCTCTTTAATATCAACTGTTCTTTATTTAAACGCTACACCTTTTTGGTTGGCCCTCTGGCGCTCATTTTAGACAAAATCCACTTTGTTTTAATAGAAGCTGAAACCTTTTTATTGTTAAAAAAATAGTTTAGTACTGCCAAGCAAGTTCTTGTTCCTACACCTCCTTAAGCCTTTGTTTAAAACAAGTGAAAATAGTGAGGGATGAGGGGGAAGGCTTCTATATGGTTATAAAGATGTATTTTAGTAGACAGGTAATAGTCACAACAGCATAATTTTACCCTTCAGGGAAAAAAGGGTTACATATGTTCTTTTTAGACAGCCCAAATGTTGAACTGTGTTCCAAACCAACTTTTAACCACCCCTGACAGTGTGGTTAACTCATCATGTTTATAATAGACCGGAGTCCTAAAACATGCACCTTATTGCAGTTACAAGTCAAAGCTCCAAACCAGGGAGCAAATTTTTATACATTTACACCAAAAACAATCAGGCAGCTGCTTCAGTGTCCCCTAAAAAGTGGTTGTTTTGTTTTATTTTTAATCTAACAGCATTAGAAGGACTGAATGAAAGAATGCAGTGGACTTTCAACACCACCAGTGAGCAACTTCTAAATTTCACACTTGGAAGCAGATGCTGTTAATATGTAGAATTTGAAGAATTTTTGTCTCCACTGGTAGAGTTAAAAATTCAGTAGTTTTAGATTTTTTAACACTTCAGAAGCCAGTGTTTGGTGATCTGAGATTTATATCATGCATGTTGAAAAATTACAAAAGCCAAATTAACTGTTCTCTTTCTTTTAAAGTGACTAATTGTTATACTATCACAATCTCACTGAAATATTCAGCTATTCACAACAGCAAGACACTCACACCAGCAACTAAAAACACCGATTAGCACTCCTGAGTCCCAGAAGACAGAAATGTAAAATTCACTCAACATGTTAAATGCCCATTTTGAAGTGTATAAAAGCAAAACGATCACAGTGAAGCAACAGCATTCTCTTGTGTTTTCAGAACAGACACAGAAAACAGGACAAAAACCTATTCATATACTATTTAAGACCAGAATGTGTAGAATTCTAAATCCTTCTTACAACTATTCCAAGTGATTTTCTTTAGGAAAAACCATCCCATGTGATTACATGGCATAAGTTATTTTATCTTTAAGTTTCAACTGTAATATATTTTCAATCTTCCTGACAGCTGTAGCAAAGAAGACTCTTATGCAGTCAAAGTGTTTATTTCCTAGCCAAGAGGCCTCTAGGAATAGAAAGATGAACAGTATAAATAGTACAGATGAACAACAGCTACAGAAGCAAGATCCATTACAGAAATGACTAATCACCATTTTGGGCCTATGAGGACTGTGACCATAATAAAAAGGACCTGCAGTTATATCAATATGTTATTTTTGATTTTACCAAGACACTGTGCTGACTTACTATACATTGTTCTTAAAAAAAAAAAAGTTCCTTGCCATTGACAGTGACGGAAACAGACAAAGATCAAAACCATCTTTCACAAATTAACGGCCAAGTGGGGAAAAAATACCAGTGGAAATGACAAACATTGATCTAAAGCTCAAAGGTCTCTATAGAGTAAACTCTTTGAAAGTAAAGCTTCTGACTCCAAAGTGCCATCACATTTTTACAGAAAGAACTGTGCAGGACTGTGATTTTCCTCTTGCTTATTGGGTGGAATTTAAAGTTTATGCCTATAAGAATCTGGCAAACTAACAGGCAAGCAGGCAAAATGCCCTTTAACAGATGGGTGCAAGGTTTGGCATGCCAGGGAACCAGTATGTTCATGAAATTGGAACACCAAGGCCAGTTTCTACCTAAAAAATGTCAAAACTACAATCTGTGCAGTTTCTGGATCCATGGATGCAGGAGCAGAAGATAATTATTTCAGAACCTGCACAGATTAAAAACACGTCTCTGGCAGAGTAATCAACTGCCCTAAAACTTGGATGAAACAGCATTAAGGCTGCCTCCTGAGAACAAGTATATTAGGCTCAGCTACACTCAAACATCTGTAAATTCTGGAATAGAGCATTTTATCCCTAACTTTGTATCTCTGAACTGGCCATGACCACAATATAAGTAATACTCTAAAAAACAGGTAAAAATAAACAAAACGGAGTACAATGGTTTTTGTTCTTCACATGTTGCAGATCAACTCTATCTGAACATGCTCCAACTGCAGCTACAGCACAAAGTACAACTGCATTCAACTTTCATGAAATCAGTGAAGAGAAGTTGGAAAATTTACAACTGCAGTACTATGAGAGGCTATGTGTGTTATCTTTCAAATTCAAGCATTCAGATCAGCCTGAGATTTCTTTTTAGCAGCAAGCTGTATTTAGGTTTTATCACAAAACCCATATGTAACTTGGTTACACACAGCTGAAGCTTATGCAGCTTTATACACAGTAAGTACAAGCAAAGTCTCTGAAGGGACACTCACTTCAGTAGAAGAAAAATACAAATATTCAGCACCTTGAGACACTGGGCATGGCACTTACTCTCTGTGAGCTTCAACTGATGACCAAAGCCAGCTGCATTTGCAGCAAGGAGATATTAAGATTCTGCAGCACATTTGACATGATCTAAGACAGCCAGAAGAGCAGAATGCCAGTACACCTTTTTATGTTATGCTGGTGTACTGCTGGAAGCTGTACTGAGAGCTGGGAGTGCACCTAACTGTCAGGAAAATACAGCTTCAAGTTCAGCCATTACAAAACTAGATGTCAGCTAAGGCCTTCCGGAAGACAATTTATTTGCCTTATGTCTTCTATGGGTCTTCAGCAACAAGTCTAGATTCCCACAATTTGCTTCTTAAAGCTGCTAGCAGGTAAAACCAGCAGGAACAATGTCCACTAGCATGTGGACAGTGGAGTTTGTTTGTACATGTAACAAGCTGTACAGGGTACAGACATAAAGAGCCCTGAGGACCTAGGAGAGGGAGCAAATATACACAGCATCTTCCTTTTCAATTCCTTCCCATCTTAGTTGTCTTCTTTGAACCACAAGAGGAAGCATAAGCCTTGCATCCCACCCCCATTACTGGAGATAACAACAGAGAAGATATCCTAGATTAGTTCCTTAGACTGCAAGGAAGCAAAGGAAACCTCTGAACTACTGGCCAGGAAGAAAAATGTGGCTAAATACTCCTTCCTTCTGGTTCCAATCAGGACATCCCCAAGGACATAACGTATCTGCTCAGAACACAAACCCTCCACTTGGAAAAATCCCATCTTTTTCAAGATTCCACTGCTGTTAAGGGATTCTCAGACAACTACAAAATGGCTAGCTGTTAGTGCAAGCAACAACAGATATCAGATAATACTTTCAACACCAAAGGCTGCCGTAAACACATCTCAGCCTATACTGAGTCACCATTCTCAAATACATCCCTTCCTCTGACACTCATCCACACCTGAACTTGTATTTTTGAGCTCTACAGAAATGACTGTTCCACAGTTGGCTTCTGGCACTTCCAGACTCTGCTGTGCTGGAAAGAGACAGCTTTGCCAACAGACCCCATCTTCCACAGCTGCACACTGTGCTGACACCACATTGCAGCACTGAGACCTGAGTCAGCCAGTAAGCCAAAACCATCTGCTGATTCAAATGACCCCCAAACTCTCCTGCCATTACTCATAACACAGGCGGGATCAGGACCTCCCCCAGGTACAGGCACTTGCAGTTAGATGTAGAGTTAAAAACACCTCAACATTTCACTTTAAGTTTTATACAGGTTTGCAAGTCTCTGGGAACTGGGTAGAGAAAATAATGAAGAAAAAGGTTTTAGAAAAGTATCTGAAAGTGTTGAATTTCATAAGTTAAGACTTTATAAAATTAATACTAGATCTTTTCCCCAAGCATTAAGGTTTTTAAAAAGCCCACTATTTACAGTAAAAAACTTAAAAGATCAATTTATATTATTATTAATTTTCATGTTTCACAACTGCAATGTATTTTATTACTGACCTCAGGAAAAAAAAGACTGTAAACAGGATGTGTTATCTTTGACTTCGTTTCAAGAAGGGCTCTTTCCTTCCTCTGTATACTTTGCTGTAATTCTTGCCACTCCTGTCAAAGATAACATTAAAGAATTACTGTAAACTAACCATCTTTTGCATTAAAAGGATAGAAAATGGTCCATGAAAATGGTACCATGTGACAAGTTCTTGTGCAATACTAAACATTATAAAGGGAAAAAGCAGATCTGTGGGGTTTGCACACATTCTTCAAAACTCGATTCTACAACACTATCTAGAAACACTCTACCTCAGCCGTAAGAGTCCTGATTATAGGTTTGATGACTGCTTTCCCATCAGAAGCTTAATCTCACCCTTTATGGGCCATTCACCTGTCACTCAAGTCTTGTAGTGTAAGACCTGTGGTGCAGAAATCTACCACCCCAATATTTCACTCTCAATTACTATTACAATTTCAAACAAATAACTTGACAGTTCTAAGTTTAGTAAGCACCTGCACAAGTTTGTTCAACTACTGCGTGCTCAGTATGCACTATGCAGCGTGCAACAGCCACTGCCTGTAAAGAACACATTTCAAGGGAGAGACTTCAAGTCACAAATCTGCAGCAGCTAGTAATCAAATTAAGCTGTAAAGGAATATTGCAGTTTTCCCCTGAAGGTTAGCCATTTTTCTCTCATGTAATTTTTAAGTTTTCTGACTATGCTGAAAAGATTCTTCTCTACTTACTCTGAAACAAACTTGCAATGACAAAGCTCTCATACCAGAATGAGGTCTGAAAACCTCTGGAGAACTGGTATTACTCCTTCATCCTAGTGTTGCCTAGCCTGAGGGGATGCTAGAGGATTAAAATGCATTTTCTCTCAACCCCAGAGGCAACATTACCCTTCAAGAAAAAGTAAGGCTTACAGCTTCATCATCTTTGTTTTGCTTCTCATCTTGTTCTCTGTCAGAGTCTCTGTCACTTCCATCATCTTTTTCACTTTGAGAGTCCCTGTTTGTTTCTTCTTCTTCAGATTCACTTCCTTTATCAGAGACTTCCTCGTCCTCTTCCTTTACAACAACTTCCTAATGGGAAAGAAAAAAACCAAAAAAACAACACCTCTAACTTAGTTTGTCTGCGTTACTGTAGTACACAGAATTCACAGCACCTCCTTTACGGTGGCATGACCTACGCTCTTCTTGTGTCAGAGCTACAACTACAGTGAAGATTAATCCTTTTCACCTCATTTGCTAAGAGGAGGAGGGATAGCACTTTCATTCTCCATATGGCACTTGCAACAGGAATAGGAAAAACCAGTATTTGATTCCCAGACCGGATGTCCCATCCCTGCAAGTGTTCAAGGCCAGACTGGATGGGGCACTGGGCAAACTCAACTTAGTGAGTGGCACCCCTGACCACAGCAGAGGGGTTGAACTAAATACTCTTTAAGCCAAATGATCTTTCAACCCAAACCATTCTATGACTCTGGGACCACATTTCATAAAGTCTTAAGAAAATTACAGAGAACTTAAGAAAGCACCTATGACATAGCCCATGAGGTGGAGAAAACAACATACAGTGGGAGCATTGAAGTTATTAAAGCTACTTAATTTATCAGAAGAAAGTCTCATTTCAGTTTTCACCTTTAAAGAAAAAGTAGAAGTTACAGAACAATTCACCTCCAAGAAGCAGAACAAGAACTAATAGTAAGACAGGACTATGAAGCCAAATTGCTAAAACAGCTCCAGCAGGCCACTGCGAACACTACCGCGGTGGTTCCCTGATTACTTCACTTGTAATTGTTAAATGTAGAGAAAACAAATGCTATTTTAGAAGACATACTTCACAAAAGCATAAACTGAAACATAAGAGAGATACAAAACCCCCCATCAGCTTACAAGTGATAAACTGAATAAAATTATAAATATCATTGAATATATGAGCTACCCCATTAGCTTGTTTTTGCTTCTGCTGTTTCTGTGGTTGCAATGAAGGTGGCACAGGTTTCTTTTTCAATGGTTTCTTTTTCTTTGATTTTGAAGCTTTCTTGGTTCCTTTATTCTTTTGTTGCCATCCTTTGCTCTTAACTTTGCTGGCGTCTCCTTGCTGCAGGAAAGCAGTATTAAAATATTTATTCTGTTCAAAAAATTTCAGTCATTCAACTACACTTTAAGCATTTTAAGCTGAGAACCAAAATTAAAAGCCACAGCTCAAAGGACACTTTGGTAGGCATTCCTGAAAAAATGCTTGAGAAGTGCACAATTAGCAATTCAAGATCTGAAAGAAAGTTCTCTTTTATTAGCAAGAGGAACATTCACTCTTCACTTACCCCATCTTCTGTTGGTTGCTCTTCTGCTGCACATATAGACTGTTCCTTCTCAAACACTTCCTGGTTAGAGAAAGATGTGAAAACTACTAATGTCTCTCTGTACCAAAAAAGCAAATTATTATTTCATATTTGAACTTAAACTAAATCACCTTAATCAGGTCTGAATATTTTACTCATTATGGCAAATTCTTTTATCAGTGACAGACACAACAGGGGATTAATAGCTCAAAATTAAACATTATTTCAAACATTTGGTCTCAGATTTTTCCATCTCCAGCATTATAAAGAAATTTAGTAGCAACATGTCATCTTGTTCCAAAGAATTTACTTGTCTTATAAAGCACAGAAATCCTATATCACAAAAGCAAGCAGTAGTAAAATGCTAATTCTGCTCCAGTTGTCAGAACATTAAAAACTTCAACAGCTGCTCTGCTACTCAGGGACACAGAACAACAAATCAAACCAGAAATGTGAAATGTAAAGACACAAGACAGTGTTCTGTAGACTGGGACACCTCTATATAAATGGATTTTTTAATGCATTTCTTTCTTCAAAATATACTATATGCCATTAAAAAAAAACCCAGCCAAACAAAATAGTCACAAGGAGCTGTTGTATACAAAGACAGCAAATAGGAAATACCACCACAAAAAAAGTGCATCATACAAAAGGTTTGCTCTAGTTTTACAGTCATATGTTTCTATGCCAGACTGCCTAGTGGAGGTCACACAGGAAACATCCTAAATGAAATTCCTATATGCTGTTAGAAATCTTAGTTTCTAGGTACAGCTCAGTATCCTCATAATTTTCAGTTTCCTTCACTATGCAATTCCAGCATAGTGATGCAGTGCTTTTACTTTCTACCCACTGCATCCTTGGCTACCACAGCAAGAGCACACGGAGCCTATATATACAGACTTTCTGCTGAACTGGCTTAAATAGTCTGATCCCACCTGTAATACTCAGGCATGTGTGCCTTACCTTAGAGGTGTAACTCAGACCTTCTGTTTACTTAGACAATTATGTCATTAGTACAGATGCAAAAATTGACACTGTAGTAAAAGGTTTTTTTAGGTTCTGTATATTAAAGCTTTTTGTTCAAAGAAAGCCATTACTGCATTTTAAGCTAGAAGTAAGCACAAGCCAGAATTTTAACTACTAGGGTGTACTATTGCTTTGATTATGCCCCACTGTTTCCTACTCAGCAGTCCACTTCATGTGACACCGGTGTACCTCCTTTATATTAAGTTATGCATATCCTGCATTCTGCTGGACTGTGTTTCTTTCATAGAAGTGTCTGAAACACCCAAGAGATCTGTAACATTAT
>VZTR01032501.1:5177-15483 GCA_013400775.1 Chaetops frenatus | reverse complement strand
ATATTTTAAAGTTGGAAAGTATTATTTTGGTTTCCTGAAAAGAACACAGGTCTTTTTATTCCCTGAGAGTGGACCTGAGGACAGCATAGCTTTTAAGATCTCTCAAATGCCTCCACCATAAAATTAATGTCATTGCTGTACCTATTTTGACAGCTTCTGATTGTCAAATTGCACAATACAAGATGACCTTTAATATNACACCAAGCTATAAATATCATCAGCTATCAAATAAAATTACACGGAGGCAAGTGTGACAATTATATGCAATGCAAAGAGAAATAACACACAAATGGAACTACCTGGCTAGACAGATAGGTAACTAAGAAAGATATAATTTTGACCTTTAAAAAAAAAAGTAGTAATGGAAAGATTAATGTCCCAACCAAATAACACCACATTTACTTTCCATCTTACCCAGCTTCTACCTCCCCTGTAAGTTTTTTGGCTGCTGCTGCTAAGGAAAGTCACAGGATNACCCACAGCTTCTCTGGCAACCTGCAACACTGCCTCCCCACCTCCCCAGCAAAGATTTTCTTATCTAAAACCACCATCTTTCAGTTTAAACCCAACATATGACATTAAAGTAGTCAATCCCAAATTAAAACACAAATTTTAGTTGCTTGTGAAGGACTGGCATACAGTTAGGTCAAGCCACAACCTCTTCATTACACTGCAGCTTCCAACCTGAATTAAGGAATGTGCTTTGACTGGGCAGTTGAACTGATGCCTAACTTCTGCAGACACTTACTGGAGCACATCCCATATTTTTGGCAGCAAACACCTCACTTGGCAAGGCAGCTATCTACTTATCACACTTAGGGATGATCTCAAGGAAGCCATGAAAATAATTTATACCTGCTGGTTCTCAGGTATCAGTTAAATTGCCACAGCACAATGGATGCAAGCAAGGGATGCCACAAAGCAAAGCTAAGTGCCTAGATTGTGAAGATTCATCCCAAGCGTCTTTCTTCAAAAGACCTGATTACAAGGTAAGCATAAATTACTGCAGACATTTTTAAGCTTGTAATAATAATAAAAACATTTCCAAATATTTGAAAGGCATGAACTCAGCACAAAATGAGATTCCTCATCCCACCATCAATTTAGGTTCCAGAAAGTACAATTCTTCCCCGAAGTATTTCTTTAGATAAGATTAACACATGCCATCACCCTTGTACTTTCACAGAGCAGGACTGCTGAAAATCTATGACTAATTATAGCATGTGATCCTTTTATGGACTGTGTCAAGGTTGATTTAAGTGAAAATTAGAACTAACCCCAAAACCAACTGCAGTTAAGTTTTAAGCCACTTAAAATTATGGTGACAAATACAAACTTAAGCAAAGCAGTCTCTTAAAATTTCAATACAGAACTTCAACACAAACAACACAAAACCAAATCAATGCCACCTTTACAATTTCCAGTTGTTTCCCAGGGCAACACAGTTCCCTCTACATGCAGAGTCATCATAAACAGGGTCAATGGATTACATTTGCTAAATAAATAGTGTAGTAGAAGCAGTGACTTCACTTTAGACCAAAGACCAAAATTCTGAAACTGTTTACCTTGAAATTCCCAATTTTATTATTGTTGGCTGCTAATGGGCAACTGTTGGGTACCACGTTCTCTTTCACACTATGTGCTCAGAGCGCTGGTGTGGAAGCAAGAGGAAATGTTTGGTTGTTTGGTACAAATTTCTGGGTACCACCACTTTCAAACTTTGAATATAATTTTGAGAAAAGCTGTTAGAGAAACATAAAACAAGTCCTCAACTATACCTATGATACATACCTACTTTTTTTTTCCAAATTTAGGAAAGTAATTTCTACCATACATAATGACAGCTATAAATTCTCTTCCGCTTTCACAAAATGATTGAGGCTGGAAGAGATAATGATAATCTCTGGAAATTGTTAGTGGTACAGGTTGTTCAGATTTGGTTTATAAATAACTCTATCAGATGCTAATGGAAAATTAGTTTACACTACTATCTTTCAAAATACTGTCTCCTTTTATTTTAATTTAAGCTAAAATCTAAATTTTTGGGAACTTCAAAGCAATTTATTAAGAACAATGCATCTATAACTATTCAAATTAGGAAAATATCTCTGTGTATATTCAGAGCTAGAGGAGAAGAATACAGCTACCTGAAGGTCATTTAAGCTGTGAAGTATATCATGCACTCTGTTCAGTATCTTATTTCAGCTTTTACAAGAACTAGAGGTGTTTCTCATTTTTCAAAGACTTCCATTTCTGTTGCATAAAAAAAAGCTTCTGCCTGTGTTATTTTGGTTTCATTTTGCACAAGAGAAAACAACTATTTGCAAGTTGACTAATATATACATAGGCCACCCAGGCCATCTTAAAAGGTATTCTTCAGAACCTTGAACTATTTTACAGTATCTCAGATGTTCAGATATTTTTTTATTAAACACTACCCGAGTTTAAAAATAAAAAATTTAAGCTAGCACACAACATCTTATCTGCTCAAATCCCCTCTTACACTCTATTTTGTTATGGAGCACAATTTCCAGAACTACTTGCAATAGTTCTGGGAAATACCTTTCCCAAAATCATTCTTACTAGGAGGCTATCAATGCTCACTAAAGGAGCTCTGGTCTAGTAAAGATCAACCAATAAGTATTGTTTGATAGCAAAAAAATGGTCATCAGTTTGACATAAAAAAATGCCTTGACCATGATATCCATGTCTTTACTTCCTCACACTTCAAGAAACCATCTTCTGGACCATTGCCTTTTTACAGTGAAAAGAAAAAAGCTTAAATATTGTATTTCAACTAAATTATCATTTCTATGGCAAGTACAGCGGCATACCTGCCCCTGCAAGTTCAGAATAAAACTACATAGCAGGCTAAAGAGTATAAAATTCTGAAATGGAAAAATATGAGCAACAAAGAAATAATGGCAAAGAAATGATCTAAAAAACAAGAGGCAGTCATAAGATGACAGAAAAAGCTGTAAAAGTGCAAATGAAAAGAACACAAGTCTTATACTAAATGCTTTGCTACTGAAAATGGACTGCATCTTCAAGGAAATGTTTTCAACTGCAGTTAAGGAGAAACTTTAATTGTAAAAATTACAAGCAGGACAGACATACTCAGGATTTCAGAGCAGAGCTTGGCAGCAGCAGCAGCATTTCAATTCTCAAAACAGAGAACTCTCTCATTACAGTAAAAAGAGCAGAAGTGCATTTAGGCATTTCTAAATATCACAGGTTAAGTTTCTCTCAAGAACCAAAGACTTTATGAAGTATCACAATGAAGGAACATATTTACTGGGTTTAATTATACAGTTTCTTCTCCTACCTTCCCTGCTTCGAGCCATTATTATTAGTTGGCAGATCACATTAATCATTTCTTGAAGTAGTGCAGGACTCTTCTTAAGGATAAACTGCTGATCTGCAAGATATAACTTTGGCTGCAATTATGCTGTACTACTTTCAGGAAAAACAACCAGACAGTTCACATTAACTGGACCATTTAATGGCATGGTCTTCACTTCTATTCATTCTTGTATTACCAAAAATGCCACTTTATTCTCACTCACATATCCATCTGTAACATTCCTTAAAAAAACCCAGGAAAATGAAAGTGCTAAGAGGAAACAAATTTTGTATACCAGCTTCCAAAACAAATGAAACAACACTTATTAGATCAATCTAAAAAGAAGCAACAGGATGGCATAGACAATTTATCAGTCATATTAAAATCCCATTAATTATTTAGGTAATCACAGGTTAAAACCAGAATTTTTAAGTGAAACACCAGTTTTGCAAAAAACATTCTTTCCAAGGTATCAGCTTCTTTTGAATGCAGTTCTGTGAAGTTCTAAGTACAAACAGTAACTAAGTAAAGGAAAGATGTGATCTTTTCCAGGACATTTTAAAACTAATTTTGAAAAGAACTGAAAATTTTGAAGCAAAGCATTTTCCTCTGGTTTGCTGGTCTGGGCTTTTTTTTCTTAATTTCCATTAAAATGTAGAACATGTCAACTTTGCCAGTCAGCCTAAAACTATGGCTTTCATGGCTGAAACTTAAGAAATGCATTTAGAAATATTTTGGCTTGAATATTTACAAGTATGACAAATTCCAAAACACAAACCGAAGCTCACAGGTAACTGATATTTAAAGTTCTAATCTTATCATCTTTACTCACATAGTGGGCTAAAAACCTCCAAAAATAAATACACATGGAAATGCTATAGAGAGCAGCATTATGCTGATCCTGGATTTCTTTGCTCTGAAAAGCAAATATACTTCACATGTTTAACTTTTTATTCTATTGCAAAGATCAAAAACAATTTATCTAAGCCATATTTGCAGCCAAAAGCATTGAAGAATAAAATATCAGTTTTGCAGGGCTGTCAAGAGAGTGAGTAAATGCTAAGTAAATGTTCTGAAGGGTCATTAAAGTTGAAAAACTAAGCAGCCTGCATAGAGACTACTGAGCAGAGATCCATTCAACTCTTTATAGGACATGAATGAAAAGTACTGTAGCATGCAGTATCTTGCTCTGTTTCCAGTAATATCCAATCAGAGGAGAAGCCATTACCTTCTTCAAGTACCTCAGGAACCTGCATCCGGGCAAGATGAGTCAACAGCAGAACTCTGGCTTTCAGACTGTAAGGGTAGGTGAGAGGAGGCTCATTCTTCTTTAAATTTATGCCACCAATTTCTCTGATTAGCTAAAATAAAATAGTTAAACACAAACAGCTGTTTTGTTGCTAAAGACAAGCAAATACAGGAGAACAGTTCACAAGGGGAAAAAAAATGTATGTTCACAAAAGCAAGAGTTTAAGTAACTTATCCTTGGAAATTTCTGTAGAGACGAACATTAGCCATTTTTATTCAAAAGCCAGCTCCAAAAAAGTTTAAAAGTGTCTTTATATGCCTTTTCTCAAGGGGGAAAGGTTTCCCCTGAGAATGAGGAGGTTGTAAAGATTTGCATGCAAGAAACTTGTCTTATGTAGTGTTAAGTAAATTTGTATTGACAGATAAATATTTTTAGTATCTGATTTTATTGCCAAGGTTTACTAGATTCATCCATATTTCTAAGGCATTTACACTGAATGTAATATGCACAAGCAGCAGCATCACCTTGAGACCTTTCACCCATCTAAAACACAGCAAACTTCTCTAGCAGTGATTTCAGGTAAAACAGAACAAGGCTTACAAGCCTGAAATCCCTGGTAGGCTGAAGATCAAGTATTTTTACTTGTTTATAAACCACACCAACTTGAAAAAAGTGCGGTGTTCTTTATTCAGGATGACCTTTCCTGATCCCCACAGGACCAAGACCTGTTCAAACAGGTCTGAGAAACAGTAGCTCAGATAAAGTAGCATTAGTACATGGCCCAGAAGCTTCACTTTTTAGGTCAAGAAGTTAGCTGAGAAGAGAGAAAAATTCCAAAATCTCAAGACAAAAACAGCTAAACTACACCAACCTTTGACCAGTCTTTCCCCACACTTGGGAAAAAAGATCTTCTGACAAGAAGTTTCATATAAGCAAATCCTGGTGTAACCCCAGAGCAGTAAAACTTAGAAAACAGAACTTTGTGAAAAATAGGAACAATGATCATGGCCCCAAAAGCAGGATACACTAGCAGAAGGTACTAGCAATACCCTTCTGTACTGATGCTTCAGAGAATTGTTCTGCCATATAGTCAGAAAAAAACCCACAAATGACACTGATTACTGGACCTTTAGAAAGGGAACAAAATCTGTCATAAAATGCAAAGTCATGCACTTGCATACTGACAAGAACTGCAGCTTGAAGATGGGAGCCTGTTAGCTGAAAAACAGAGATATCTATAATGGGGAAATTCCAAAGAATTTTCTGATCCCACTCTAGGTTTACTAGACCACCATATAAAACAGCTGTGGAAAGGAGTATGCTGAAGAGTTATTCCCTGCAGAAATACAGGAACAGTAGTACCATCAACTAAGGCACTGTTAAGACTTAACACAAAATACTGTGGACAACTCTAAGCAGACAAAAAATAATGTAAAATTTAGAAAACTATCCACTGGGAACAGTACCCCATTCAGCACAAAGCAGGAGGGGGGAAATGAGCTTTTTGGAAAAGAGAAGAATGATAGACAGCAGCTTTTCTAGTTTGGGAAAATAAAGACAGAAAGATAACTAATGCATTATTGCTTCTGTCTACAGATGCGTAAGGATATACACAGCAAGAATCATTTAGACTCCAGAACTGTGATGATAAAAACGAAGGATATAAATTGGTCACAAACAAGACTCCTAATCACTAGAACAGCAAGTTCTGGAACAGCTTCTCAGCAGGATATGGTTACAGAAAGCTTGACGGCCTTTTAAATAATGAATGATTAAATGTAAAAGGGTTTGCAAAATGCCAGTGCTGGCAACAGCATGGGTGAAGAACCACTGATCAAGGTGATCTTTTCCAGCTTTTGCTCCCATCACTGAAAAACTCCTCTTTATTGCAACTTCATCTCCTACTCATAAAGTCCACAACATGATAAAGAATTTGTAAAAGAGACAAAGAAAATAGACTGAGATACCTCTTGTGTTTAGGTCATGTTTAAAACATGAAAATTCAATTGTGTGCATGCAAAGGTTAAATCTGTGAGACTATTTCTCCCTCTTTTTGGCAACTCAAAACATTTTCATTGGAGCATTTTGTACACTGTGCTTTAAACTTCTTAAAATCAAAGTGTTCATTTCTGATAAATAAGACCTTCTAGAACTCTGCTAGTAGTAATTATTTGCCACAGTATGCATTTATGGCATCTCTGATGCCACTGAAAACACTGAATGGAAGTGAATATAAAAGGCAACCACAGGGGAACAGATAGTCATTGAGGAGCCTTTACAATATTTAAAGACATTACTAATTCAGACATCATTCATTTATTTTACTGTTAGTCAACCAGATCTGTGATAATGATTTAAAAGAACATCAAATGATGATCACCTCCTTATGTCAATACTCAAAATTTGCAAGGACTAACACTCTAATTTCCTATTTACTTTACCCCTCCCCAAAAGCACAACACAGCAGCCAATATACTAAAGCAATTGCATTTAAAATAAGCATTAGCATCATTAATGTTATCTTTTTAAAAAGTTTAAATCAAGTCTAGCTTCTAACTCCTATTTCTGAAGGGATACAGTTGCCTCTTTGCAAAGTTAATGCCTGGAGAACTTGAATTCTGTCAGCTGGTCACCTAGAAGCAACATCTCCCTATTCCCTTGAAGGGGTCAGTTAAAACATCTCTTGATTAAACTGACCTGAGGTATCTGGATGTTGTCAGCTGGTCTGCTTGTCGCATCTTTATTGTACTGAGGATCAAACTCAGATGCCCCCGCTAAAACCATGATAAGCCCTGCAAAGATAATTGGAGTCAGACAAAGAAAATGTCAACATCCTAAGCCACGAACTGATTTCTTCAGAACCTTCAGCCATAAAACTTATTCCCACTCCTCCCCCAACAACCATGAATATCCATGTTCTCTACTTAATGGATCAGTTACTACTGCCATAGGGCAAAGGAGGCAGGAATCAATGTCTGGCACAAGACAAAAGAGATCATCCAAGGCTCAGTTTTGCATGGTATCAAGTCCAGCATTTGACACTAAATGTCTTGAAAAAAAACATAATTAGACTTCATTAGGACTAGCAGACATCACTGCACAGCAGTTTGACTGCTTCTGCATGCTCACAGAACCATTCCTCTCATCAATCCATGTGCCTGCAGCAGCACCACAATGTGTATGGAAGAGGAAGGCAGGAAGGATAAAATTTCAACTCCATTTTTCTTTCAGTCAGCACTGAAAATTTCCAAAGAAATTTCTTGTAGTTATTAGAAAAGCAGTTCAACAAACAGTCCTGCAAACAAACTGCACAAAGATGATGGACGACTCTTTTCTTAATGTGATTAGGAAAATCCATATTACCACAAAGCATTCTGTGGTGTAATTAAAATGAGAGCCCTACACAACTGGGTTTTTTATTCCCATTTTGAGCTTTCTACTCATGAACATACCAGACCCCTCAGCCATAGACAATCAGAGAGAGCTCACAGAATCATTTGCTCCAATTAAAATAACTTTTTCAGCAGTAGTTACTCAAGCTTCCTTCTTAAATTTTGAGCAAGTGCTCTTATGAACAAGTCAGAGTTATTTTTGCGTACCTGCAGTGCCCAGTGAATTCAAACTGCTAACATTGAGTCAAGTTCCCTAAGCATCAATTTTCATTTCCATCTATTCACTTCCTCGGCACAGCATACTGAAGACTTTCAGATGACTATAAATATCTTCCCATTATTTAAGATCAACAACTGTAAATCTCAAGGAAAGGAGATTTTGAAAGTTTGATTGTCCTGAAGCCTGAAAAAATACCTTAAAACAAGGCAAGTCATGTAGATTTGTCTCATCATTTCCCTGGCCTGGTTTCATTACATTTACTGACACTGATATACCACACTACAGGGGAATTGTCTAAGCCACCTCAGCTGCACCTCAGTTTTCATTCAGACTGCACAATGGACCTCAGTAGAAAAAACTGACCTGCCTCTGATCCTAGAACAACCTAAAAGTGCCTTAAATAAGGCCACTTAAACATAGAGTTAACTTTTTAACCTATCTTTAGGAAGGACAGCTCAAGCCTCAAAGCAAGGTTCTGAGCAAGGTTCAATACAAAACAAAGTACTGTTAAGAACAAGTCTGAAGAAAGAAAGTGATCTCCTTAAACTTCTAAAGTCTCACCTACTCTCCCAATTTCACTTTTCTCACATAGCCGGACATAGGAAAAAGCATAAGAGTATGGCAAAGGAAAGAGTATAAAACGGTCTGAACTAATCCCACACACAAATCCATGTATCCCGTGAATAAAAGCATAACACCTGTCCATATTCTTATTCCCTACACCATTTTGATCATCTGTGAAGCACTTCTGCTCTCTAGGAAAAAGAGGGATCAAGGAAAGATTTCAGCAATCTCCCAGCAAATTTAAAGCTGAGAAACAGAGGAATTCAAAGGAGTAAGAAAATGTATTTATGAACCCTTTTTAAGAAGGTTTTGGGGGTTCTTCTGTTCTGCTTTTCAATTGCTCTGAGCATGCAATCTAGTTAAATCCAATCTAGAACTAAATAATACTGTGCCAATTCTTCAGGCCCATTCTGGCCCCCAAAGCAAAAGATACTATTTTGCATCAACGAAATACATCTACAGTTTTCCCCAGAAAAATGTGGGGGTTATTCCTTTAAAATCAGGGAGTAGACAAGAAAAGTAAGTCTATTGAAAGCTACAAACAGTAATAAAAGAACATAAAATTGAAAGCAATTTTTTTAAACAGAAATTTAGCTCTATTCTAACATCTAAAAACTAGAAATGCTATTTCATTCTTTACACATATAAAAATTTTATGAAGCCCCTAAAAAAATTCCAAAGCCTTTTTTTTTTTTTACACTAACAGAAGAAAACACACAGATAGAGGTTGGCTTCTACTGGCAACTCAGGACTACAGGCAGGTCAGCATGTTTTTCCCAACATACAATACCCCTTTTTCTTTTTTTTAAATAATGTATAGATAGACATAAATATAGATCCATACAATTCCTTCTCCCATACATCTAAGTTTTCTTTCAGAGTATACTTCACCTGCAACAGAATCAAGTTTTAAAAACACTCTAAAGGAACCAGAAGCATCACTTTAACCTCATTAAGGCCTATAAAGTAGGCCTTACGAGTATTTCAACATCAGCAGACTGACACTTTCAGATGAACACATGTACAGTTCAGAATGCTTTTTACTTACGTTTCATGTCCATGTTCCGGGTTTTATAGACAAAATATGTATATATTTGAGTTGTCCGAATGAGAATCTGATCTCCACTGTATCGTATTGATCGGTACCACCAGGAACCCTGAAATATTCAACAAAAACAGACGGATGTCAGCTACAAGGAAGCATCAAAACAGCCATACTGCACGACCTCATGTCTGCAAACAACCAGGTAACTCAGCCCAACTGATTTTACCTGTGTTGAGGCGACCTGAATTTCAAAAAGGAGAGGGAAACACAAAATATTTGCTGACACAAACTTCAAAAGCACACTGATAAATTCATCTGAGAGAATCTGATGTTTAACATTTTTAANATTCCAAAGCCTTTTTTTTTTTTTACACTAACAGAAGAAAACACACAGATAGAGGTTGGCTTCTACTGGCAACTCAGGACTACAGGCAGGTCAGCATGTTTTTCCCAACATACAATACCCCTTTTTCTTTTTTTTAAATAATGTATA
>VZTR01032500.1:411207-461943 GCA_013400775.1 Chaetops frenatus | reverse complement strand
CCGGTCGCCCCCGCGGGCCATGAGCCTGGGCCCCCGCCGGCTCCGCCAGCGCCCGTCGTGCCCCCCCGCCCAGGGCCGCCGCTCGCCCCGGGCGCCCGTTGATGCTGCAGAGCCCGCCCGGCGCGACCCCCGCAGCCCCCGCCATGGACAAGAACAGCCCCTGCGGCTCCGGTGCGCCCGGATCCTCGACCGGCAGCAAAGGGCAGCAGCCGCGGTCCGCCTCGGCCGGGCCCGCCGCGGGGGAGTCTAAGCCCAAAGGCGGTAAGAGCTGGGAGGGGGTGAGCGTGGGGCTGCGGGGACAGGCGGCCTGCTGCCACCCTTGGGGTTGTGGTGACGCTGAACTTCGCCTTCTCGGGTTGTTTGTCTCTCAGCTGGGTTTAATAGGCGGCGTTTCAGGTCACTGCCTGTTTTTGGTTTCTGTTTCCTTCCTCTTCCGGCTCTGCTCGCTGTTTGGTGAGCTGGGATTCCTGCTCTCCTCTTCCTTTAAGGATTAATGCTTTATCTTCATTAGCATTGAAGTAATCAGCTTGAGAGCTAAAGCCCTGCTGCTCTAGTAAGAACACACATTCACCAGTGCCTGTGAATAGAGCCCTTAACTTTCTTGTAGCTGTGGTGTTGTTACACCTCACCGAGGAGGTTTGGTATCCATCTGTACACAGCATTCCTCTTGCCCCGGTGTTTCACTGACCTGCTTTGGGGGAGCTGAGTTAGTTGGCTATTTGCTCATCTGGCATTCAACCCAAAGGGTCACACCTGGAATTGCTAACCAGCAGCTGGTTCTGCTGACAGAGCAGTTTGTCAGGAGCCAGCCTGGTTCCTGTCGTCGTTTGAAGGTAAGGCTTAGCCCACTTAGTTCTCTGAACTCGTTTAGAAAGAGAGTGTTCCTGGCAAACTTACCCTTTTTTTCCCTAAAAGCTAGAAATGGGGCAATAGTGATTAAAATTGGTGATTTTAGTCCTGGAAGTTTATGAGTGAGTATCAACAGGTTGCTACACCACCATTGCTGTACTAATTTCCTTCTCCCTCAGTGGTTTGTTTCAGCTGTATTACTTCAGGCCTCTGAGAAAGCAGCAGTGCAGTCCAGAGGGTTAACAAAATGAGTATCTTGGAGGTGTTTGTTGACTCCTTCTTGGAGCTTCTAAGTGTGGTTGTGTCCTGGGTAACCAAGTATTACCTGCTCTTAACCTGTATTAATTGGCCTTCCACAGGATTGACAGAAGTGGGACCTGGGAGGTGACTCACCCACCCCAGGTTGTGGTGTAACTGTGCAATTACATAGAAATTTTAACTTCAAACACTTGGAAGTCTTCTTATGAAGAACTTTTTCTGTCCCTGTCTTGCCAAGAGACACCTCTTCACTCCAGCTTCTTTTGTAGAGGTGTGTGATGCTCTGTGGAAGATTGTTCACAGAATACAAACATCCTTCAGGAAGGGATTAAGATGATCTGTGCTGTGGCTGGTATCCCTTAGTGTAGAAGACATAGAATCTGGACTGAGGAATGAAATAAAAGGCTTATTATTCCATCCCAGAATAAAAATGTTAAGTGATTTTTGTGGAATGTCCCCTTTCACAGGCTTGAAATAGTGCCACTGCTAGCACAGGAGCAGTGGGGAGAGGAATCCTGATGACTGTTCTTTTCTACTCCAAAACTTTAAATTAAATAAACACCAAAACTTTTTAAGACCTCTTTTTTTAAATAAAACAGAGGAAAATTTTGTCATGGCATAATTTCACTTTAGTGATACTTGTTTCTGAACTACAGTGGAGGGTATCCAAGAGACTTGGAAAAATTAGAATCTTTTCATTGGAGTAGATGTTTATTTAGGAATATCTTAACCTGAGGGTACTGAAAACTAAAATGAAAATATTCCCTTGGTGAAATTAGGGCAAACAACTACACAGGATGCAGCTGGGTAAAACTGTGGCTATGTTTTCATAGCTGTTGCATGTGAGACACTGGCATGTCACCACATGGCATCTTTTTCTTGAGTTCCTTATCACTGTCCTTGTAGCTGATGTGGTGCACCCCTTTAAGGACAGGTATAGAATGTATTCTGGAAATCTTGCATCTCCTCTGAAATGGAAGGTAATCTTATGGACCACAGACCTTCCTCAGGTGGTCACTGGGTTAAATCCAGTCAAGCACTTGGCTTTTGATGCTTTCCAAAGTTACTTGTGGTAACTGTCCACCTGAGGAAATGGATATTCCTGAATCCTTATGGTAGCTTCTCTTTCTCTTGCAGTGCAGCTGGAAATTGGCTAGAGTACTGTATTCCCTTGTATTTGTGGAAATTTCAATCCTCCTGTCTTTCAAATCTGGCCTCAGAGACTAAATTAAACTGAAGGTTTCCAACAGAAAAGTTTCTTTATGTTGTATTAGTGTGCCAACAGGAATCACATCCAATTAGGGTGGAATAAAGTAGCTAAGGCAAAGTAGGCTTGTTGGGGTTCTCAAGAGCTGATGGGCAGTGTTAGTTGTCACAAACATTCCTGGGCCTTATCAGAGCCTGCTTGGCTGGGCTGTGGGAGAGCTCGGTCACCTCCTGCTCACTGGGATGTTTGCCTTGGCAGCAGCAGTGGCCTCAGTGTGTTTTCATGAAACCACCCTGTGGCTTTAGTGTGATCCAGACCCTTATGCAATGCTGCTGGCTTAGCACAGCTCAGCACAAAAGAGGGGAAAAAAGGTGGAGGGAAGCAGCAGTTACCCCGGTAGCAAACCAGTACTGCAGCTCCAGTGCACAAGTGGTCACCTAGAACTGCTTCTAAGGCTGTGAGCTTCATCTTCTCTCTCTGGATCTTTGGAGATACAGGTCATGTAGCAGCAAGAGAAACCACAAATCTCACGGCTTGCTCCAAAATGCAAGAACAGTTTTGTTGCTAGTGTTTTTAAATTATACAGATAGTATTTTTTAAAAGTCTCTTGTAGTGTGAATGGGTAGATAAATCCACATGATCTGTATATATATAGATTAGATGCTATGAAAACAACAAAAGGACCTAACTGAGGACCTGAGTGAAGAGTAAGTACCTCACCAGCACCCTGGCTGTTGCTAACTCCTAATTTGCCAAAAAAAAGAAGGAAAACAGAAACTACCAAATCCAAACTTACCCTGCTTAAAACTGGGATCTCACAAGAGAGGATGGCAGTGAGAATCTTCTACTTTTCTTTGTGCCTGAGTACAGGCTGTCCTGCCCTGCTCTTTGTGGGAGTGCTGGGATGGATGATAGAAAGCAGAGAACTCCCTGACGTGTGGCATGCTAAAGGTTGGAAGGGGAAGCATTGTTTAGATTCAGGGTGGGGGAAGGCTGTTGCAATGTACAAATTCATTCTCCAAGCTCCTGGTTGTCTGCTGACCAATTTAATGACTACTCCGATGGACCAGGCTTCTATTGAGGTCAGTTTTTCTTGTGGTGGGGGCAGGGGAGGTGAAACTACTGACCTGTAAAATCAGGTTTGAAGCATTGTTAGACTGTTATGTTTTTTAAAAAAGGCACAAGTGGAGTGTTCTTTCCCATAAAATGTGAGAGTCACTAAAGTGACTCCCAAAGGCTCTAGGAGGTGCCTTAAAAGGACCTGTAGTATGACTGGAACGTGTGTAAATCATCTGACTGACAAATTGGTGAGTAACTCGATTAAAACTTTAAGTGGTAGGAAATTCTTCTGTCAGCTGCAGGGGTGAGCTGTTCCTTGTTCCAGGGCCTTGTAAACATCCACTTTAGACTGACTTTTTTTGAGTTGTTTCTTTTCCCCATTAGAAGATGGCAGAGAAACTGCAAAGTGGTACAGACACAACAGGCATGTGCCCCTCTAGTGCATTTGCTGAAATTACAGATTTAAGAGAGTGATTGAGCTCTAAACTGACAAGTTCTGCTCCTGAGTAGCTTAAGGCGTAGTCCAAACCTCTTCAGAATGGCTTAGTTTTTTACCAGAGATGCTGAGATGTTGGTTATTCCTTCTTCCCTACAAACATTCTCAAAAAAAGGTCTGTCTAATCATTCAACCAGACTTGGTCACACCCTCAGCACTTGGCAGCTTCTGGTGTGTTTTCTTCCTGATAACACTCAAGCCATGTCTTTTTAGCCTGATGTGCATTAAAGCACTGCCAGCTATGCAGGCATGTGTTTGAGTTACACAGCTGTGGTTCTGGCAGAGTTGGTTTAATTCTGAATTAAAGGATCAGCCTTTTGAATAGCAGAGTAAATTGCCAGTTCTGATGATGAAGTTTGTCTGCAATATGGGCCTGTCACATCGTGTGAAAGTGATGATAGTGTCCTGTTTTAGCTGTAGTTGCAGGCAGAGACTGAAGTCTGACAAGTGCAAGAAACAGCAGACCAGCAGAGAACCTGGTCCAGCCACTTTTATTGCTTAATTTATTTTTAAAAAGTTGGATCCTCAGTAATATACAATAACACACAGACCATCCTGTCCTCAGCTCACCTTTTTTGGGGGAATGCAGGTGGGAGAAAAAACTTAAAATAACAGCAAGCAAAAAAAGATACTTTATGTGGATGATGCCAATTCAGCTGTTCTGAGGGTAGATGGGAAGTGGTGCTGGGAAAGGGGAAAACTGGGAGCACTGGCAATGAAACTGCCCATATGAGAAACATGATCCTGAATCACAGTGCTGTGTTTGCCTGCCACCTAAGATTTATGTTAAGGGGTGGAGAGGAAGACTACAAAGTGGGAAAAGGGAAACTAATAGGCTTTTATGAAGTGCAACTAGATATTGTGTGAAGCCTTGCTGTTTGTGTAGTGTTTACTCAGTATCCAGAGTGACTTTTGGGCTGGCTGGTGTGGATAGATGTCTTGTGGGGCCCCAGGAGTTTTGTTTCCAAGCTTATCACCATAACTCTTCTACAAATAAAACTTAGGGCAGCTGGTGGAAGTGCCAGGTTAAGCAACCAGTCCTCAGCCTGTTGTGTCCTTGGGCAACTCTGATCTTGTGTTAAGACTAGCAGAAATACCTTCATAGTATTAACTCTGTTCTAGCAGTTTAATGGAGCAGCTGCTGAGGAGCAGAAAACCCCTCTCAAGAGCTGGACTGATTTTTCTGCTCTTGTGAACTTTATTCCTGCAGTATTTTGCTTTGTGCCTCACCACTTTGTCCTGTGTTAGGGTCAGTGGTGTGCTGAGTGTGGTTTTTGGCAAACAGTTCTTGTTGCATAGGTCAGTGGACCTAGTACTGGGATCTCAGGTATGTGCCCTGCAAGGCCACAGAGCATTTGGTTTGTGCTTCAAGATCAATTAGCATTTGTTCCTCTGATGACATGAAGGTGTATTTTTTTAAACAGAATTAGATCTGCTGGGATCTTTTAAGCATAGGGTGCAGAAGTGAGTGAAAACAGGCAATGGAAGCCTTCAAGAAAAACACAGGCAGTGATGTATTTATACAGTGTATTTTACGTGTGATAAATATGAAAAATTGTGTGTTTTAGGCAAATTAAATAAAAAAAAACCCCTCATTGTTGTCAATTCTTGTAATGGGGCATGAAGATGTGGTATGTGATGTTAGTATTTATAACTTAATGTGCCAGGCAGCATGCTAATATCACTCTAATATAGTGCTGGCAATTCCAAATCTGGAAAAAAGAAATTCAACTATTTTTATGAAAGCTAGAGCACAGCAAATATATTCTTTTAAACTCTCTGACCAGCTCTTTGGGCAATGATAGGAATGAAACCGTTTGGGTTGCTGGGGGCATTTAATGTCCTGATAAACACTGCCCTTAAGATAGCAGCTGAGGTGAGCTCAGGCTGAGGTGCAGTACAGGAGGCCAACTCTGAGGCTGCTGATCTGATTCTCCTTTTCTTTTCCTTTCAGATGGAAAGAATGCGAGCGGATCCAAACAGCGTTATAATCGTAAAAGAGAAACTTCATATTCCAAAAATGAGAACTTTTCCAGTCAGTCCCGTCGCTCCAATTCACAGAAAAGCAAAGCTTTTAACAAGATGCCCCCTCAGAGGGGAGGCAGCGGCGGAAGTGGCAAATCTTTTAGCTCTTCTAATGGTGGAAGACGAGATGAGGTGAGAAGTGTAACACCATGCCTCCAAGGGCTTTTTTCTTGGGATGAGAGGATCACCCTGACCGCCTAAATAGGTTGGCTGTGTTCAGTTCCTGGGCTGGGAAGGGAGAGGGTGATAGGAGGTGCTAACATCGTTGAGATGCCAGAGGGAGTGAGAGCACAGCAGCTTGGCAGCTACAGAAGAGTAGTGCTCTTTGCTCTGCTCGAAGAAAAAATGCCATCTGAGGAATGGGTGCCAAGGCAGGCCATGTAACACATCTCATGACAGGGGGGTCCTTTGTGGAAACACATAGTGACACAATTTCACTGTTCCTGCTGGCCATGCTATGTCTAGTACAGCCCAGGTGCTGTTGGCTGCCTTGCCCACCTGGGCACACCTGGTTCATGTTCAGCTGCTGTCAACCAACACCCCCAGGTTCTCTCCTGACAGGCAACTTTCCAGCTGCTCTTTCCTAGGCCTGGAGCATTCCAAGGGGCTGTTGTGACCCAAGTGCAGGACCTGGCACTTGGCATTGTTGAATCTCACACCATTGGCCTTGGCCCATCCAGCCTGCCCAGATCCCTCTGCAGAGCCTTCCTGTCCTCCAGCAGATCAACATTCCTGCCCAGCCTGGTGTCATCTGTGAACTTGTTTAGGGTGCCCTCAATCCCCTTGTTCAGATCACTGACAAAGACATTAAACAGAACTGGCCCCAATACTGAGCTCTGGGGAACCCCACTAGGGGGGGCCCAAGCTGGATGTCACCCCATGGCCCCTCCACTCTCTGGGCCCAGCTCTCTGAGCAGGTTTTTTACTTGGAATGGTGCACTTATCCAAGCCATGGACAGCCAGTTTCTTCAGAGAATGCTGTGAGAAACTGTGCCAAAGGCTTTTCTAAAGTCCAGGTGGACAACATTCACAGCTTTTCCCTAATGTACTAAGTGTGTCACCTTGTCATAGGAGGAGATCAGGTTAGTCAAGCAGAACCTGCCCTTCATAAACCCACATTGGCTGGGCCTGATCCCCTGGTTATCCTTTACACTCTGTGTGATGGCTTGAGGGATGATCCCTTCAACAACCTTCCCCATCACTGAGGTCAGATTGACAGGCCTGTAATTGTCCAGATCCTCCTTCCAGCCCTTCTTGTAGGTATGTATCACATCTGCTGGATTCCAGTCAGCTGGGACCTCCCAGTTTGCCAGGAGTGCTGGTATATGATGATCCCTGCTGCCAGCTCCCTCAGTCATCTGGGGTGGATCCCATCCAGCCCCATGGACTTGGGGGTGTCTGAGTGGCACAGCAGGGCACTGGCTGTTTCTCTGGAGTATGGGGGCTTCATTCTGCTCCTTGTCCCAGTCTTCCAGCTCAGGGGGCTGGGTACCCTGAGGACAGCTGGTCTTACTGTTAAAGGCTGAGGGAAAGAAGGCATTAAGTACCACACCATTTGCACTATGTTTCCTTCTGCATCCAATAAAGCATGGGGATTTTCTTTAGCTCTCTTTTTGTAGCTGATGTGTTTATGGAAACATCTTTTTGTCTTTTACAGCAGTGGCCAGATTAAGTCAGGCTTTGGCCCTATACTTATTTACCTTCATAACCTCATGACATCCCTGTAGTGCTGCTGAGTTCCCTGTCCCTTCTTCCTCAGGTCCTAAATTCCATTTTTTCCTGAGTTCCAGTTAAAACTCTCTGTTGAGCTAGGCTGGTCTTCCCCACTGGCTCATTTTCTGGCACAAGGGGACAGCATGTTCCTGTGCCTTTAAGATTCCTTGAAGAATGTCCAGTCTTCTTGGACTCTGCCTTTCAGCACTGCCTTCCAAGGGACTCTGCCAACCAGTCTCCTAAACAGGCCAAAGTTTGCCCTCTGAAGATTGATTGTGCCCAACCACTTCAGGGGCACAAATTTACAAGTGATAGTATTATTGAGAAAGTAATTTTATTGGTCTTGCTGGTGTCAAGGTAAAACGAGACTGAGGCTTTTATGCTGATGTGAATCTAAATACTGTAGAGTGCTTGTGGGCTTTAACTGATACTCTGACTTTTCAGTGGTGATGGATGAGCAACATTTCTCACCTAGATCACTGGCTCAAAATTCACCTGCTGCCTCTGTTGAATTCTGATTTGTTGCTTCATTGTATGAAAACTAACCAAAACAAGTACAACCTGTGCAAACAGCAATCAGGCTTGTATTACTGTCTAAAGGAGTATTGCCAGGATTTAAACAACTTCTTCTTGACTATGTTTTGCCAGCTGTTACTTGTCTTTGTGGTTATTTTAACTCTCTTTTGCTCAGTTTGGGGTAAGACCACTGAGTGCTGACTTTCAGGTTCTTGTGCATCTCTAATGCTGCACTGCTTGATTTGCAGAACAGGGATGGGAGAAGGTGAGTGAGTAGGTGCTGCATGTTCTGTGTGCTATCACTGGTGGGGCCTGGGTGTCCACCTGTATTGATGCCTTTGCTGTAAACTCCAATTTCTAACAAATGCTGTTCTCTCTTAGGTAGCAGAGGCTCAACGGGCAGAGTTCAGCCCTGCCCAGTTCTCTGGTCCCAAGAAGATTAATCTGAACCACTTACTGAACTTCACCTTTGAACCCCGTGGCCAAGCAGGACATTTTGATGGGAATGGACATGGCAACTGGGGGAAAAGGAACAAGTGGGGACATAAACCATTCAACAAGGAGCTCTTCCTGCAGGCCAAGTGAGTGAGAGACACACGGGGCTGCAGAGATATGGAGCTGAAAGGGGTAGCAAGCCAGGGAATTGTATCTGGGCTTGACTTAATTGTATTGTCTTTTCCTGGGTGAAATTACCTTTCTGTAATTTCACTAGTGGTAATGACTACATATTAAAGGGATGTTGTCTTCACCTATTTGCAAAGTAACTGATGGAGTGAAATATTTAGATACAAAAAAAAATATCTTCTGCTCAAATTTTCAAGCATGGCTTTGGGACATGACATTCCTGTTTGGGAATATCTGTGTGGTTCCTTGTAGAAAATGGTTGTTTTTTCCAAAAGTTGGTTTGTTGAGATGGAAGGGATAGCAGTTGCTAGATGAAAGCTGATCTGAATTTTTAAGTCCCAAGGGCAATTACATATATGGATCTTAGTTCTTAAAATGCTGGTTGTTTTGTAGGCCCCAAAATATGTAGTATAACCTAAATGATGATGAATATAGTAACCTAGCAGCAGAATTACTTTTTGACTGGAAATTTCCCCAGAATCTGAAGTGTGTTCAGGACTTCCTGTCTCTAATAATGTTAAAGAGAAAAAGTATTTTCAGCATTGATGCTTTTGATTTCTCCATATTGTTTTGTGGCTTATTGTAGTGAAGTCTGTTTGCAGGAACCCCAGTAGTTGTAGTTTTTGTGACAATATTTTTCCCCTTGTGGATTCCCTGTTTTTTAATAGATCCCCATTGCACCTGTCTGTTTCTTACACGTTTCTGGAAAACCAGTCTGCCTGGCTCATTCTGTACTTAGTGTGTGATGTTGTGTCTAACTGAAATTAGACACACCTGTATCCTGAAAATCTGGTTGTGAACTGAGCTCTTGATTTCTTGTTGATAGAAGTTACTGACCGCACCCAGCAGTTTCCTGCTGGACAAAGAAGAAGCTCAGAGAATCCTGTAGGATAGTTCTCAAAAAGTTTTTAGAAACAACTGAGTGGATCATCTGTCTCTTTGCCTTTCCCCAGCTGCCAGTTTGTTGTCTCTGAAGAACAGGACTACACAGTCCACTTTGCTGATCCAGATACCTTGGTCAACTGGGACTTTGTGGAGCAAGTGGTCAGTTGTGATGGGCTAGATTTTTTTTTTCCTCCTTAAGAACCTCAACCTGTCTTTAACTACCTCTTTTCCTCTGTGGTGTTACGTAAAACTCAGCTGTTTTTGAGTTGAGGCCTTTTCTGTCACTCCCACAATACTGGGAAAGATCTGTCATGGAATATATTATGAAATACTTTCATGACAGGAAAAGAGAAGTGCTAAAATCTATTAGGAAAATTAGCAGCTTCTTCTTGCTTTTGCAGATGGGAGCTCATCAAAAATAGTATCTGACATTCTGTAGACAGAGTCCTTGTGATCGAGATATTAACAGAAAACTTGGGCATGAGTCCATGGAAGAGGACTAGAGCGTAGAATTTTGAAGAATTATTCTGTGCATAGGTGGCCTATCTTGCCTAGCAACAAAATGGAAAATCTCTTGAGAATTGTGGTCAGAGGTTTTGGGTTGCCTCAAGCAGAAATTTATATTTGCCAAGACAGTCTGGTGTATGGTGTAGGTGGAGAAGGAGGTAGGCTTACTGTTACCTGTCACTACAAGAGAGCTGAAAAAATCTAGGTGCTTGCTTGGCAGTTATGTCTCTGCCACACAAAGATGCTACCAAAGTGTCTGACTAGACCTAGCATGTTCATGGAAGTGGGTAAGTTCAGTCTCACAGTTACACAAGTCTGCTTGTGTGAGAGGCCACTGAGCTCGCTTGCCATCTTCTCACTGTCGGAATTTGGATGATGAAGATGCTGCTGACTCTTAGAGATGGTGAATACGTGAGGGGAAACATGAGGAGACTGACTTTTTAATGTCATTAGAACAGAAATAAGACATAAGAATTAAGATGGGTGGCTTAGAAGGTTATTCCATGTGCAGTCTGAAGGTGTTAGTTCCCAGTGCACTAATTTCTTGGTCAATAAACAGAGCCTAAAGAGCTGGAAGATAATATGTTAGAGTAGATCTTACAGGTGGCTTATTCTGGATCCCAGGGACTGATTTCTGAGTCTAAAACTTGTGCTGTTCTCCTCCTGTGCCATTTCAGCGCATCTGTAGCCATGAAGTGCCCTCTTGCCCCATATGTCTGTACCCCCCAACTGCAGCCAAGATCACCCGCTGTGGGCACATCTTCTGCTGGGCATGTATCCTTCACTATCTCTCCTTGAGTGAGAAGACCTGGAGTAAGTGTCCTATTTGTTATGGCTCTGTTCACAAGAAGGATCTCAAGAGGTGAGACAGTATTAATTAAATTGTGGATCTTTTTGGAATGTTATTTTTACACTGCTAACCTCCTCCGTACATTGCAGTGTTGTTGCTATGGAAACACGCCAGTATGCAATTGGTGATACCATTACGATGCAGCTTATGAGAAGAGAGAAAGGTTTTCTGGTAGCACTGCCCAAATCCCAGTGGATGAATGTGGTTCAGCCTGTTTACATCAGAGGTGAGTGTATCTGAATCCTGGTGGTTGGAATCCTGTTCCTAACTGTGACCAGGATTTGTGTAGAGACAACTGACCCTGGCAATGCCATGCTGTCACCTTAAAATACACCAGACTGCAAAACATGGGGCTTAGCAGCTGAAAGCTTAATTAACAGTATTAACAGTAAACTTTCCACTCACACTGTTTCTCTGTAAGGCTTTAACTTGTGTGCTGTGTCCCTTCAAATGACTGAACTGCAGACTTCTGCCTTGGCAGTCACTGCTTATAGTTTGATGTGTCCTTTGTACCCTACCATCACTGCTGTGACTTACTGCTTTTATTGGCTCTTTTGGTATCCTTAACTTTTTCCTCCTGACTCATTACACAGCTTCACAAAAATAACTTGTCTCTGTGTCTAAACTATTTCAAGGCTGTAATCTTCAACAAGGTTTTCATCATCTTCACTTATCAACTGAAGTCAGTGAATGCTATGGAGAAATAATCAAAATTATTGCAAACCTATTCCAAACATCTGTTGCCTGACATCTTCAGTTTTCTCCAGTCAAGAGTGTGACTAACTCATCATCATATTATCTGTTGGTATCACAAAAATTTTGTGACTAAAGAAATAATTTTAGTGAACATTGCTGCTTTGTGGGCTGTCTTGGCTTGCTTCATTTTGCAGTCACATTTAGGAAAGGCTGCATGCATTTAAACTCTCTGGAAAAAGTCAAGTCTCCTAACGTGTGGTGGATATCCAGCATGCAGGCTGTGGTCTTACGCGTTTCTCAGTATTTTTAAACAGAGAACTTCAAATCCTTTCATAAAACAAATGAACAAATACAGGATTTGAAAACATTCTAAAGCCAGGAAATTCTCCATTAACTTGGTGTCTGTAGAGAAGGTTGGAGCCTTGGGGAGCAGTGAATGGAGGGACTGTGTTAATATGGGATGCTGTGGTTGCTGCAAAGTAACAACAGTCACCTTTTGCTAAACTGCAGTTATTTAGCTTATTATTTTCTGCTGTGCTTCTTGTAAAGACCTCATGTTTTGTATGGATTTTTAATACATATGGGCATGTGAACTAGTTTGAGCCAAACCAGGGTGGCTTTGCAGAAATTTCCAACTGCATTATTTTTGGGAAAAGAGGAAGAAGCTGCAGACCGCATTGTTTCAGGAAGCTTTGACGCCCCCAAGGCTTCTCAGAGGTGATGCTTCTACAGTGTAGAAGTTTAGGCTTGATTTTTCCTGATGTGTAGCAACTCAGTGGTGAAGTGGCAGATGAACTGCTGTGTGGGGGAGATACGTGTCAGAGCAGCTATGTGACACCAGCTTGTGATACAATGGTAATTTGTGGAGTATCAAACCCTTGCTGTGTATTGGCTGCCCTGAGGGATTAACTCACAAAAGTGAGCAGTAACAAAACTTCAGAAGAAACAGCAGTCCAAACTGGTGGCTCTGTGTGCAGATATTAATGATTTGGTGTTCCTTCTGTGCAGATGACCAGCACAGTCAATATTCAAAGCTGCTTCTGGCATCCAGGGAGCAGGTCTTGCAGCTGGTGATTCTGGAGGAGAAAGCAGCATTACTGAAACAGTATGAGGAAGAAAAACACACCCCAGAAGCCTGTTTCATTGAGGCAGCTATCCAGGAGCTGAAGGTAACAACCTCTTGGGAGGCCTGTAGTAGCTATATTTTTAAGAGTGTGCTGGGTGTTGAGCATCCCTGTTCTGCTGGATAGATGGTTGTGTGTGATTATTCTGGTCTCTAGCAAGTTGCTGGAGTACCATTGTACAGCTTGGAGGAGACTGTAGCCTTTGGGCCTCAGGTACCTGGTGTGGTGTTCAGGATAACACAGCAGAATGGTTTTTACTGGATGGTATTCCAGTAAAGGAATACCAGGGTAAGGCTAAAAATAAAAAAATAGCTATGGAGATGGTCTCCTGGCTTAAATGGCAAACTGAAACTTGATCCCTTTGGATGATCTGCAGGAACGAGAAACAGCACTCACTGCTGACCAGGATAAAAACAATGGCATTGCTGGAATCAGTGCAGCTGTGGAAGAATTGGTCCTAGAAAGCTCCAAAGCTGTGGAGCCTGCTGTTTCCCAAGAGAAAAAGGTGGGTGACAAATCTGCTCTGGCAGATCCTGTTAGCACTTAATTCTGCCACTTCACACTGCAGTGTGTGGTAAACTCGTGCCAAAGATTTTTGCAGAGATGATAATCTTTGAAGTAGGTGGCGTGGTACTAACTCTGTCCTCTCTGCTGTGGTAGTGTGATGTGGAATATCTCTCTGCATTTGATGAGGAGCTTGTGGAGCCTTGCTCTGACCTGGCAAGTTCTTTTTCACCTCCTGTGGAAGTAGAAGAGGCAGTGCTGGATGAGGAGGAAGTACCTGAGGTGGACACTGTAGGAGAACCTGTTATGAACACTATAGAAGAATCAAATCCAGCTGACACAAGCTGTCAAGAATCTAAAGATACAATTAGCAGTGGACATCTTGGCAACTCTCCTTTTTACTATTTCTATCAAGGTCAGTGCAATGAAATCCTGGAATCATCGGGGCAGAGATGCCTCCTTTGGGACCCTCCTTGAGGAATGTGTTTGTCAGTTCATTAGACGCAGCTAACCCCTGTGAAATAGAAGTCCCACAGGAACTCAGAGAGGAGCTTTAATTTTATTAGTGGAGGGTGTACTGAGGTGGGGAGAAGGGTACTGAGAAGGAGCAGGCAGAGAAGGAGTGATGATGTCTTGCCTTTCAGCGGAGGATGGGCAGTGCATGTACCTTCACCCTGTGAACGTTCGATGCCTTGTGCGTGAATATGGCAGCTTGGAGAAGAGTCCAGAGAAGATAACTGCAGCTGTAGTGGAGATAACTGGCTACTCCATGACAGAGGTAGTTATTTAAGCTTCTTATTAATTAAGGGCCTTGTTTTAGCAGATTGGTCATTGTAGCTGATAGAGGAGACTTGATTCTCATCAGCAGTAAGAAATAGTAAGTATGAATGGGTAGGGATGCTAATCTGTGAAGGGCATCTGTGGAAGGTGCTGGGCCTTATGTTGCTTTTGATAAGTAGGCTGCAGTCTAGTTTATTTTCCTGGAAGGTCCAGTACAAAAACAATTGTGTTGCAAGTCTGGTATTGCAGAATTTTATTCCAGTGATGTGAGTGAGAAGGGAGGAAGAACATGAAAACCAGTAAGCAAGCTGGAGTAACTGCATCCAATTCTGATTATGATGTAGCTGGTGGAGATCTTGGAACATTTGATTCTGGCTCAGGGCATCCATCATGTGTTTGTAGTTTTTAAAGTAACTATTGTATCACTGGTGCTGTTTTTTTCCATTTGATTTGATGAATGATGTGCATTCTATTTCCATTCATCCACCATGGCTGCCTCTAGTCCTTGTGGTGACATATCACTCTCTCTTTATCAGGATATAAGACAGCGTCATCGCTACCTCTGTCACTTGCCCCTCACCTGTGAGTTCAGCATTTGTGAGCTGGCTCTGAAGCCGCCTGTCATCTCTAAGGAGACTTTAGAGTTGTTCTCAGGTTTGTACTACCTTTCTAGTAGATTCTGCCATGAAGGGGAAGTTGTTCTTATCCCTTTAATGGTAGAAAAAAGAACATACATTAGAGCTTTACTCTTCTTGCAGCAACTGTCTGATGACTGCTGGACAGAACAGCCCCAAGTCACTGTTCGATAGACAACAATTACAAAAAAAACCAAAACCTAACTGCTCGGTAGAGAGTATGTTGTTTGCAAGGATATTTTGTTACTAACGTGTTATAAGGTTGTTCTCAGAGCTGGAGGAAACCTTGCCAGAGTATTGGAGTGGGTTTTTTGATACCCAGTATTGTGCATTGCTCCTAGATGACCTTGAGAAGAGGAAACGTCTGCGGCAGAAGAAAGCTCGCGATGAACGACGGCGCGAACGCAGGATTGAGATAGAAGAAAACAAGAAGCAGGGCAAATGTAAGTCATGATGGCACATAACTGGTGCATTTTCAGTCATATTTAGTTGCTGAGTTGATTTCTTGAGCTATAGGATGAACTCTGAGGCCTGTAGTTTGTAGTGTGTACTTAGAACAAGATTGCAAAGTATTAGGAACAATGTCTGTGTAATGAAAAACATAAGCTGTTTTAGTCAGGATGTTAAGTGATATTACGCAGTTGCTGCATACTGGTGCATTTTGGGAGAGATGGAGGGCATTCAAGGGCACAGCTATCTCCATAGTGTGCATAGCTCTCTGTTTTTATAGTAATCACGATGTAAAGTGGAAAGTCAAGCAGACGAAAAAAGGCCTAGAAACTGCTTCCATCCAGCAGCAGGGCTTGTACTGGTCTCCAAATAGAAGGTGGAAAGAAATGAGTTGGCACCTCCTAGACTCCTGAAATGACTTGCATATTGACAGTCCTCCCCCACATTGTGTAGTGCTTTAATTTAAAATCTCTTTCTAGATCCAGAGGTCCATATTGCTCTAGAGAATCTGCAGCAGTTCCCTGCTTTTACCTCTTGCCCCGGAGAAACTACCAGCACTGATCACCTGGGCTTCTGTCAGTCTCCTCTTGGCAGAAGCCCTGTGTTTCAGACAGGTGAGCATCTAGAAAAACATCTAGCTTTTGATCATTCTTTTGGGATCTATTGCTCAGGTCATCATGCTAAACTTTTTCAATACTGGTCAAAGACAGCTTCTTTTCAGAGAAGCTCTGGCTGCCCCATCCCTGAAAGTGTTCAGAGTGAAGTTAGATGGGCCTTGGAGCAAACCAGTGTAGTGAAACGTGTGGCTGCCCATGGCTGGGGGGTGGATTGAGATGGTCTTCAAGTCATTTCCAACCCAAACCATTCTGGGATTCTATAGCTCTTTCCTAGACTGCCTATGAGATCATACACAAAGGCAGACTTGGCTAAAAAGCATTCTGTTCCTTTGTCTGCTTTTTAGTGCCTCTGCTTTGACAATGAGATCTGTAGTTACCCTATGTTTTACATGAGGCAGAAGAAAGGAAACAATTGCCCCAAAAAGGGAAGAGAAGTGTGTATGCCAGGAAAGCACTACTGGCATGTTTTCTTTCTATTATCTCCATCTTCTCCAAAATGTTATGCTAAAATATACCCAACAAACCCCCCCCCCCAACTTCCCAAAATAAATAAACAATACCCCTCAAACAAACAAACAAAACCAAAAGAAAACCACAAGCAAACTTAAAATTCCTTTAAATAAAAAGATTGAGGAAATTTGAGAGGTCCCACTGTGTGACTGATGGATAGAACCAATCAGATCAAAATGATTAATTACATAGGATAATAAAACATAAAGTTTATATCTGTTACATCCTGATAAGCAGCATAATGACTGCCTTGGCCAAATGCAACTGGCTTTAATTCTCAGCTCCTTTCTCTGTAGAGTCTATTCCAACTCCACTGTCACCTGCTGCCAGCCAGGTCAGCCCATTGCTCTGTGGAAGCTTGGAAGAAGAGTCTCCCTTCCCTTCCTTTGCCCAGGTAAACCATGTAGCAGAGTGAATCTTGTCAAAATTACCTGTGTCTTAGTTGGGGATTAGGCTGAGACTACAGTTGCTTCCCCTACAAAAACAGTGTGGGATAGATCTTAGGGAGACATCATAAGGTTTGAGTGCTTGAAGGGGTTTCTAGATTTTCTTGCCACTTAGGGGGTCTGCAGGATTGTTCAAGTATATGGAATTTAATCATATCCTACAACTTTTTTGATAGATGTTGAGAGTTGGAAAGGCAAAACCAGAAATATGGCCTAAACCTGCTCCAAAGACAAGAGGTAAGAAAATTTGGTATTAGTACTTCAGGTTCTTTACCATGCATCTAAATGTGAGAAATCTTGTAACTTCAAAGGAAGGATCTGGAGTGTGGAGGGACATTTGTGTGGTGAAAGTTTTAGACAGCCTTCTGCACGTCCTTCCCTCTTCCAGATGAGAACACTCTGGCACTCCCTGTGCCTGGAGATAGTGATGGAGAAAGTGACAGCTCTGACCGGATACCTGTGCCCAGCTTCCAGAATTCCTTCAGCCAAGCTATTGAGGCAGCCCTCCTGAAACTGGACAAGCCGTCCACAGCTGATCATTTATCAGGTAAAAGGCAGGGGGAAAGGCAGGAAAACTTTCTGAAGTGAAAAAATTGAGTATTTCCCCTTCTTCCTCTGGGAGAAGTGAAAGGAGCAAATTTGGGGACCAAAAATTGGCCAGAAAACAGTTCTGAAAATTGTCAGGTTGTGGTTTCTGAACAGCTTGACTAGGGTTTCTGTCAGCTTAAATCAGCCTCTTAGTGAGAGCTGAGATTTCCAGCTAGCAAAGAATCCTGTTAGGACAAAGATGGCTTTTGACAATCATGTTGGCCATGTCTCTGCTGGAACCTAAATTAAGCTTTATCTTAAGGAAGTTCAGGTTACTCATTTCTAAATGAAAAATACCTGAGCTGCTGAAGTACCACTTCATTTTGACCAAAATGTCGAGGTAGCTGCTAGCTGAAATTTCAAGTTAGGGAATGTGAAACAAATTGAGGTGAACTTAAACCTGGTGCTGGCTGGTGGAACTAAATTTTAATGCTCAGTTCTGATGTTCAGCTTTGGCTTCTGTTTGGAGACTGCACTGGATGATGGAGAGAGTTGGATGGGAGGGCCTGGGCGTTCCAGTGGAGTGGTTTTTTTGGATGTGTATGAAAGTGATACTTGTTGGAAAGGCAAACTGCTGGATGCTGCAGTCCTGGGATCTGCTGTTGCAACAGCAACTTTACAATCATTTAGGCATGTTTATAATTGTGTTTCAGGTGTGATGGAGTCTCCCTTAGTTCATCTGCAGTAATTTGTTAAACTACCTGGTGTTCAGTGAGTTGATAGGAAGTGCTGTGGATCTGTAGAAGCCACTTAGGCCAGGGAAGACCATTTATCATTTGTATGTGATGTTCCTGTTCCATGACAAGAATGACAGTATCATTTTAATTCTTCACAGAGGAAAAGGGAGGCAAGAAAAGAAAGAAACAGAAGCAGAAGCTATTGTTCAGCACTTCTGTTGTTCACACAAAGTGATTCTGCTATTCAAGAGAAGTTTCCTCTCCTGGTTTTCTTTTAATTTTGCTTTGTTTTGCTGCTATAGTTTAAGTATTTAAATTTGAACAGCCTAAACTTGTGTTTCCAGGACTTCTAGGAGCTTCAGGAGGAAACCATGACAGTATATGTTGAAGTAACATGTTTTGATTCCAACTGCTTAATGAATTTATACTGAAACAGAGTTTTGGAAGTAACCCAGAGACAAATCTGCCAAGGCTTCTAGTTGCCGAGTCAGTCCTTTGGGCCTGATAATCAGTGTGAAAGTCCTTACAGCTGTGTGGCACTGCTAAAGTACTGCAATATTACCCAAGAGAAAAGGCAGAGTGCCTTTATTTTCCTGTAGTTATTCATGGGCAGAAGTCCATCTGACTGACAGTAGTGCTGTTGCAGTAAAGCTGTCAAACTGCTCTCTTGAGAAACTAGTTCTGGCTGCACCAGAAACAGGCAAAAGAGCTTACTGGCTTTAGAGTGTTAGCTGCTATATCTGTTCTTTTTCTAAAGAGCAAGAATTCCTCCTGTTCTCCTGGCTTGGAAAGATACAAAGCTGAGGTGAGTGTAAAGCAGAACTTGGCTACTTGGTTTTAAAGTGGCTCGATGATTTGTGTATTTCAAAATGCAAACTGACACTAGTGGTAGAAGGAACCTCCTGACTTCTCTCAGTTGTTCAGGTCTGTTTTAATGTGGGTGAGTGAGGCTGCTACTTTTTCTTTTCGTTTTTTGCCAACCATGGGCTACACATTCTTTTTAACCTGATCATCTAGAATAAACACTCCCCTCTAGGGCTCCTGGTAACCATCTGAATGATGGTTTGACACTGGCTGCTCTTGAGCTGGAAGAACAACTGGTAGCTGAAGTCTGTAGATAACTTTTATACCCCAGCAAGAAACTGGGGTTCTCTTGTACTGGGATATGGGCCTGTATCTGCTTGGTTCTGGGATTTAAGTTGATCTGTGCTACAAACATGTCTTTTCTAGACCCCTTCCTGCTCTTTCTTTGGGTGGTCACGTTCTGCACTGCTTGTGGTTTGATTTGAGCTAATGAGTTAAGTGGTGTGGATTTTGTTGAATAAAATGAATTTTAGGTGTAACGTACCAGTCAAGGCCAACAGTTACAATAAAGCATATGCACACACACCTACAGTACTGCACCCTTCCTCAGCTGGAGCTGAACTGTCATAGCAGTGTGGAACCCTAGAAACCATCATTGCAGATTGAAATTTTACCTTCCTGCTGGCAGGATTAAGTCCAGGGTGGTGGTATAAAGCACCACTGAAGTTATAGAGGGAGACTGATAGTGTCTTCTGTTGCCTTTGGCCCCACTGCCACAGGCTTCAGTGTGCTCTGTCCTCTGACACTGAGAGATCTGAGCAGGGAACTGTGTGTCTGAGGCACCTGGAGTTAGGTATTCCAACATCACTGGCAGTCAGTGGTTGTGTCCCTGTTTAAAAAGCTGATGTCAGTACATGGGTGCTTGATTTCAAACCAACAGGCTCCACACGTGTGCCTCATGGGAAGCTGGTACCAGAGTCCATCACATGTGGCTCTAGAAAGAACAGGAGAGGGGTGAGGTAAAGAATACTTCCAGCTGCTACCATGAGGATAGAGGAAACACCTGCAAAACATTCTTTGAAAGCAGCTTGACTTCATGCTTGGTCACAACTAACCCCACTTGATGGAAAGACAGTACAGCTTGTCAGGGGACTGCAAAGAATCTAAGACAAGGTGCCTGAAAGTGGTAACAAGTCTTGCTGTCAATACTTTAAATGCATATGGGAAAACAATTGGTGAGGCCAGAGAAAGTAACTAAGAGAGATTCAGATATGCAGTGAACTGTGTTTACAGCAAGTCATTTTAAGCCATGGAACAGGAGTAACTACTTAAGTGTCTAACCAGTATCTGTTGTGTTCTATTATCTCTGCACATTTATAGTCAACTTTTCTTTGCATTGGGAAGAGAGAATAGCTGGAGCTGGTGTAATTCACCTCCACATGTCACAGGCAGTAGGATAAGGGAAGTGATACGGGCAGGGCAGGCTGTCCCTGCTGCAGGGGCAGCCCTACAGGAACAGCATCTTCAAATGTATCTTGTTTTCCTATGGATTCGAGATAATACCAGCAATGCTACTTTCCTGTAACTGATTGGTGTAAACTTAATAAATATCTAAGCAGTACTTGTACCTATGAGTTTTATAATGGGGGGATGGAGTTGAGCCTTACAGCTCTGCCATACGTTCCATGTACTCTGCTCCTGTGTACACAACCAGTGCTTTTCTGACTCAAAACAATGGATAGCCCTGTGGCTAACAGTGCACTTGAGGTAAAAAGCAGATGTTAAAGCTTTTTGTTTGCTGAAAGAGAATAACTACATTCTTTGTCTGTGCCAACTGCCTAAAGCTCCCTTCTACCTCAGCACAAAGAACACATTGAGCTGCTACACTCCTCAGGAGTGCAAGTGGTTTTGACTCCTGGAGTGAAATAGGCAAGTAGCCTAACTTAGGTGAAATCATGTTTTATTGGGGAATGAAGTCTAAATATGAACAAATGCTTTTCCTGTCCCCTGCACTGCTTAGCACTGAAGATAAGCAGTCACATCTTGATTAAACAACTACAGAATGGAGGTGAACAGTAGCAAGTTACATTCAGTCTGTCTCTGTGCCATCATCCTCTTCCTCATCTCCACTTTGAGACTGCTCTTCTGTAAGGGAACAGCTCAGCAAGGACTTCTGTATACATTGTCTTTCCTCTGCAATAAGGAGTACAACAGAGGGTTATTACTTTACCTCTTCACATACACTGGACTGTCCTCCACTTCTAAAGAAACATTTCTTAGACCAAGAATTCAGAAGTAGCCCAGCATATCCTACAAAATCCCCAGGAAATAAGGCTACATTTTATGAAACTGGCTGGAGAAACTCACCTTCGTTTGTACAGTTTTGCAACAGCCTCAGCAGCTGTGTTCTGTTGTACTGAATCAGAAATTTCTGACATGATCTTATGGTACCTGTGGAAGTCACAAGAACAGTATGTAACAATCTATACAACCAAATGTTTCAGAGCTGCTCCTGTGTTTCCCAAAGAGCATTGAATCAAGGGCCAATTGCCTCAGGAAACAAGTTTGTTAATGCAAATGCTAAGAAGGGGCTGTAGACTTCATTTCTGCACTGCTGAGGTTAAGTGGTGGAGTAGTAATTTCTAACATGCAGTGCCTGTTCGTTCCCCCGGTGGTTAATTTTCACAATACAGAGGATGCTATACCTCGAAAATATATTTTAAAAAGAAAATAATGTAACATTGTATTTGCTGCTCTGGTTTTGTGAAAAATGTCATGAAGCTTCAAGCAAAATTAACGAGGGTTTAAAAAAAAACTGCTGGTGCCTGTTTCTTATTTAGATCTGCTGAAAGCAGTTGATATTAGTAACACGAGGAACGTCTGTCACACCCCAGAGCAGCACCACGGGGTCGTGGCAGGTATGATTAAAGCTCCATCCTCCCCCCAGGCCCGGGAAGCTCCTGACCTCCGACATGCAGGGTGTTGAGGAAGCAGGGGTAGCGCTGGCCGCGGCTCTCCAGGCTCCGCACGAAGGGCAGCACGGAGCACAGCAGCCGGTACGAGTCCTTGCGGCACCGCAGCAGCACCGTCCCGGTGTAGGCGTTCAGGTACTTCACTGCGGGGGACACACGCACCGGTGAGCGGACCCGGAGGGACCCCGCAGCCCCGGGGCCGCCCGTCCCGCCCGCACCTGTGAAGGAGATGGAGCAGCACGCCAGGCCGTAGTCCCCGTGCACGCGCGCGATGGCGTCTCTGACGGCGAGGCCCAGCGCGCGGTCCTCGATGCACTGCCGACACCGCGGGTCCTCCGAGACCACCTCGCACAGCACGTACCTGCGGGACAGCGCGGCGTGAGCGGCGCGGGACCCGCCCGGACACCGCAGCGGCGCCTCCCGCCCGCCTCACCTGTTCTTGAACCGAACCATGGCGGCGGCGGCGCGCGGCACGGGCGGACGGACGGCGCGCCCGGCCAATGGGCGAGTGGCCTCCGCCGCTGTAGCCAATGGCCGGCGTACGGGGGCGGGACAAAGCCGCTCAGCGCGGTCCCCCGCCTCCCTCCATGGGCCGCGCGTGCGCGGTGCTGCCGCGAGCGGCCGGCGGGTCACTGAGTCAGAAGCGCCTAGGCTGGGAAAGAGCTGAGGTCACCGGCTCCATCCTGTGACCAGCCACCACCATGCCAGCCAGACCACGTCCAGTCTTTCCTTAAACACCTCCAGGGCAGGTGACTCTACCACCCTGGGGAGCCCGTTCCAGTGTCTGATCGCCCTTTCCGTGAAGAAATTCCTCCTCATGACCAACATAAACTTCCCTTGGCGCAGCTTAACGCTCTTGTCCTGCCGCTTGTTACCTCGGAGAAAACCCCGACCACCACTTGATTCCAATTCCCTTTCAGGCTCTTGTAGAGAGCGATAAGGTTCTTCCTGACGCTCCTCCAGGCTAAATACCCCAAGCTCCCTCAGCCGCTCTTCACAGGACATACGCTCCAGACTGTTTCCCGACTCCGCTGCCCTCCTCTGGACCCGCTCCATTGTTAGTGGAGGAGGACATCCTGGCACATTCTGGCTGGGGTATATGACACCTCAATGTCCCTCCTGAACTGGAGGGCCCAGAACTGGACTCAGCGCTCGAGGCGCGGTCTCAGCAGTGCCGAGTCCAGGGGGACGATGGCTCCCTGGTGCCGCTGCCCGCGCCATTCCCGGCACCTGCCGGTTCCCGTTGTCCCTCTTGCCCGCCCGCTGCTCCCCGCGCTCCGCCCCCGCTGCCTGCTCCCGCCCTCCGCCAGGGGGCGCGCGCGGCGCGCGGGCCGGCCTGAGGGGGCGGCTGAGGGGGCGGCGGGAGCGCGGGGTCTGCCGAAGGTCAGATGCTTCGCTTTATTCATTTTCTCTGCGCTGCACCGACCCGCCCTGGCCAAGCCCGCCTTCTCTTGTGCTTAAAATGTCTAAATGAGGGAGACGGGACGTCTCCGTGTCATGGGAACCACGGGAAGTGCGGAGGAGGCGGGTGAGTACCTGCCCCTCGAAGGCTTCAGCAGAGCGTCCAGAGCCTCCCCGGTGCTCCTGAAAGGAGCTCTGTCTTTGCTACCTCAGAAAACTGCTCCAGTATTTGTAGCTCCTCAGGCTCCAGGTATCGAGGGTTGGGGGATATGTGCTAATTAATGACAACAGCTAAGGAAATTGTGGAACAGACCTATTTCCTATAATAATTTCTGTAGTGGTGTCCCAAACTGTGATGTGTGACACGGTCGAAGAAGCCGGGAGTGCTCTTTGAAAAGACCTGGTAGGAGAATAAACTGAGGAGAGGGGAATGGGGGGAATAAGGGAAAAGATGTGAGGTAGATACCTGAATGTGAGATGGGAGAAAGAGTTTCACCGAGGTTCTTGGAGCCAAGTCACATAAAAGTGCTGAGGCACTATAGATTAAGTGGGAACTCATTGCTAATTGAGAGTGGAAACATCTTTAATGACCTTCATTCTAGACACAGAAAACAATGATAAACCCAGTGGAAATCCTGTCCTGGGTGATAAACTTCGGCCCTCTGAAACAGATGCCCGTTCTACGGCTCTCTCCCTTAGGCTATTAACTCCTCTCCTTCACCTGTGATCACGTTTTTGAGTTGTGTTTTTTTTCTAAGAGCTGCAAATTATGAGTTGCCTGGGGAGAAAAAAGCATGAAGCCCAGTATGGACTTCTAAGAGACCTTTTCTCTTGGGCCACAACCAAAGGGACAGGGGGCAGTTTTGAAGCTAATGCAGATAGAAACATTTTCTCCATGAGAGGACTGCATTGCATTGATCTTTGCCACATTGCTCTGTGTTTTAGTATCCAAATGGGAATCTAACTGTCATCTGTTCCAGTTGTCAATACAATGAGCTCCTAGGTGATAAGCTGGTCTCACATTTTTGAACAATATTAAAGTCCATGAAGATTCCCCTTGATTTTCTTTGTGGAGTGAGATTCCAGTTAAGCCTTACAGTGTGCCTGCCAGGAATGTTTACCTGCTGCCCCTGTGTTTGTGGTGGCATCCCCCATCCTTCTAACAGAGCTCGGGTTGCCCTGTGCTGCTCAGGTTGCTTTTATCCATCCTCTCCTTTATTCCCTTCTTGAAGAGACACACTGGGCTCTGACAAGCAGAGCATGTGAGTGCACTCTGCCCTGTAATCCAATAGGACGTGTGCACTGTGCATGCTACAGGCTGGGCCCTGTGTACAGCACAGGCCTCTGTTTTCGGTCCAGAAGGCTGATTAGGGGAGACATGGTGCAGAGAGCAGTGTTGTGAGATAGCCCCGTGCTGCTTCATTTCACACAGGGTGTTGCCTTAGTTCCCTGTTGTTGGTTTGGAGGGTGCACAGAGCAGACCTGAGTCACCACAGCTCCCTGCACAGTCACTGTCTGTGTTAGTACAAGGTGTGTGAGTCCAGTCAGGCATCCTGGTGTGCCGAGCTGACAGGACAGGACTAAAAGGTTATAACATCTTCACATTTGTTTTCCCACCTCCTCACTCTCATACTCTGCTAGTTCTGTACTGATTCCAGTGTCAGGGATTCAAGAAACTATTGCAAGTGATGGTGAGTTATACAGTCAAGGTGGGAAAGAACTGTCTCCTAAGAAAAGATCTGAGAGAGAAAAAAATCAGAAAATGCTATTTAAATGGAAGAATGGGTCAATAGACCTGCCAAGAGAGAGGATGGATGTCTCTCCTGCAGACTGGGAGAGACAATGTGGCCTTGGGATATTTTATCAAATAGAGGTTATGGAGGACAGAGCATGCAAGGGCAGGGGGACTATCTATCTATCTATATATATATATGCACTGTCTATACACATTAGAGACAATTTGTAAAGCACTGAGAACTTTCAATAGAAGATCCTCTGTCGGTGTAAATGTTTGTTAGTGATTGTCCAATAAAGTGGTGGTGCTAGGGAGGTGCAGGAGGAATACTGAGGTCTCATTTTCCCAACTGCTGTTTGTTATTTGTGGTAGTGTGCCTGCAGAGGGGCTATTCCAAATCAGTCTGGATTGGTTTTATCACCATTTTAATGTGTTATTTGACATTTTACTACATGCTTGAAGGTCTAGACCCTCACTTTGGGTTTACGTACCATCTGTATCTCCAGATTGCAAATTAGACTGTGCTTGTCGTGTATGGAATTAATTGTGCTAATAATCTGCAATAGACATTGAAATCAATGCATGTTTTCTTGTGTGCAGCCAGCTCTTAGAGTTTGTATGTATTTGCTGAAATTAAAATTACCAGTAAATGTATTCAATAACACCCCCACCCCCCATATTTTAGTGAATCCTTGTACTCTTCAGGTAGAATGCTTCCATTTTATAGATGAGGAAACTGAGGTAAAGGGGGAGTAAACAGTTTCTTCATGGTAAATAGCTGTCAGTCTGGAGATAGAGAGCAAGGACATAAAGTGAGTAGAAAGAACTGGCATATCAGCACATACTCCATTGGAGTGTAGGTCTGGTTGCTCGTGCATAAAGTAGCCGAGTAATTACATTCTGGAGTAAAATTAGGATGCATTGGTACTCCATCCTTGTGATACCACAGTTATATCTCCCCTGTGTAGGCAAAATAATGATTTTTGCTTCTCCCTGGAGGCACAGAACTGAATTTGCCATCAGGTGTGGTTGCAGAGTTGGGGGAGACAACTAGATTTTGTTCCACTGTATGCACATTGCATCCCCAGATAACCTCAGAGCTGAAAATACAAAACAATCTGGCTAAAATTAAAACTGCTTCTTAAATCCTGTCTGATGTTGCCTGAAGCTTTTTGTTCAGTTTATCTTCACAAGGTCACTGAGACAGAAGAGTGCATTCTCTGAGCATGCTGGCCTGAAGCCTTTCATGCAGATGCTTCCATTTAACATGTGGGACATTCTCCTTCTCCCTTTGGTCTCTCCCTTTTCACTCCCTCATTTTCTCTGTCTCTCTACTCCTCCCTTTTCAGTTCAGGTTCCCTCAGATCAATACACATAAGACTAAAAGCTATCTCTTTTTTTAACCACCCTAACATGTAATCATTAATCATAAGCTTTCTGGACACCCAAGCTGTCACGGGTCAGAGACTGCTGGTCTGTCAGAGCTGCCACATGAGCTGCCCCATGTGCTGCCTGCAGCACTGCCCTCATCTTCGCTGTCATCCTGCCACGTGGAGTAATTGTCTTACAAAACCATGCATTTGAAGCAAATTCTGTTACAGCCTCTTTCAGTGCTGGTAGTGTGATCTTGGACTACTTGCTTAAGTTCAAAATAGTAAATTCATATTTCTTTGATGGTTTTTTTTTGATAGTCAAGAACAGGATGTGCTCTGAGACACATCCCATGTGTTATAAGGTGAGCTTCCATTAAGATATCGGAAATTGGAAGCCACACTGGAAGACTGAAGCCAAATATTAAGATCTGATAAAGGGCATTAAGTGTCTCTGAGTTTGGCACGTGCTGTCTAGCATGAACACAGAATCAGGAGTTTCCCTGTGCAGCAAAAACCAGTGTGAGAGAAGAGCAGTACAAAATAGTGATGTGCCAAGTGAGAAGCTGTACCTAGACTTCCGAGCTTCATTTTCTTCAGCTCTGCAATGGGGTTAATTGCAATAAATAAATACCTTATTCATAGGTATATGTTAAAAATTAGTAAACTGTCCACTTGAATGTTATTATTTATCAAATATGGTAAAACTGCTGCTCTATACAAGAGATCTGTAGGCAGCAAACTTCATTTGCAGCAAGCTGCTGCAAGAAGCAAACAGCTGCTTCCAAACTAGTTAATTAAATTTAGACAAGAACTAGAATATTAGTTCAGATAGTTTAGGATTCTTTTCTCTTTCCTTTCCATATTAGGGAACACAAACTCAACTGTAAGCCATATAACTTACTACGTAATCTGCTGTGTAAAACCCATATATTTAATACCTCTTCCACGGGATGTTAAGATGGATTAATTATTCTTTGTTCTGGTCTCTGAAGATAAAGGGTAATTACTATTAATTATGTGTAATTGAAAAATTGCTCCTTCACAAAGAATCCAGTAGCATTAGCAGGATTTTAACTTATTGCTGCCTATAAGGAGTCTTACAACATTCCAAAATGTTATGGCAAAAACTGCCATAAACTTAAGAACGGTTAAGAACTTACTCACTTTCAAGCCCACACCTGAGACCAGGATTTTCAGACGTAGCAGATCTCAGAGCAGCCTGGGAGACAGGACTCATGTTTTGTTCTGTGCTGAATGCACTGAAACAGGAGGTGCAATTTGAAGTTCTGGTTGTTATTGAGGATGCTGGAAGACTTTTCCTCAGAAAACTTCCAGAAATCTGTGGAATAACCACCAAAGGGTAAGTATTAGAAAACTAAGTGAGAGATTGCTTATCTGGGGAGGAAGCTTATGAAAAAAAAGAAAAAAACCCACCCATGACACTTTAGTAACCAGTATATCTTTTGTGGGTAAGCACAGATAGCAGAGGTGTCTGACAGAATAGAGACTTTGTTGAGATATTTGAATTTAGCTGAAAAAAAGGAAGAATTAGATTTTTTTTTTACAAGAGCAGAGCACTTTCATTATATAAAATTAGTGGATAGGTTTGCCTGCAACCTGAAATTCTTAACAGCCCCACTGATTTCTGTTGTCAAAATATGTAGGTACATAACTTCCTTTAATTTCAGTAGGAGCTGGGCGCCCTCATATGCATTAAAATCTGGCCTTTAAGCTCCCAGGCCCGAGTTTCACATTGGCAAAATGAGGATAATGACATTTATCTGCTTCAAGGAGTGCTACAGATAAATTATTGAGTTATTATGCACTTAGGTAATATAATATATGAGATAACAGAAACTCGTATGGCATAAACATAGCCTACCCTGAGTAACCTTCACATATGAGTTGGTGAAACAAAACTGATGTGTCTGGTGTTGCTGTCGTCTTGCAGATCTTTGCTCTCTGCTCCTCCTTTCCCTTGAATTCCCATGAGCAGATTAAGCCAAGGCCCTATTTTACAGTAAGATGTATCTGCTTATGTTGCTGCGTATTGAATAATCCTTTCTCTACGTGGCTTTATGTTTAACTCCAGCAGCCTAGGAGCAGCGTGGGATCAGAGTCTTCCGCAGAGCACTTGTCTTCCTGATGAGGGAGGCAATGAAAAACATTTTCCAGTGCATCCATCACTCAGTGCTGAGGCGAGAGGACAGGCATCCTGGAGCAACCTTACATAATGTGTGTCTGCTGCCTGGCTCCGGCTGGGCAGCAGCAGAGCGTGCAGGGGAGAAGGGGGGCTGTGCTGGAGCTGCTCGGTGGGTACAGCCAGGGCACCCCTTGGCAGCTGCAGGGTCTTGGCTTGTACTGGTGTCAGCTTGGTGCAAGGAGTGTGTCAGTCACTGCCTAGCTGGGGCACGTGGGTCTCAGCTCTTTGCCTGACCCACTCTGACAGAGACCTCCCCACCGGTCTGTTCTTGACTAGATCCAATTTTAGCTGCAGCGTCCCACAGACCAGCACAGCAAGTGAAAGCCCCTCAAAAGCAGAGTAGGGTGTAGTGCGTGGTGTGATTTGGTTGGGGAGAATCAAGAGTGACTTTGTTTCTGCTGTGCTGACTGGAGGTGCTCACAAAGACCAGTAAATGCAAACGGATTTCTGGAGGCAATGGCTGTTACAGATCAGAGAAGACAAAAAGCACTGAGAGCATCTGGCCTATTTTGGGAAGCTTGCTAGGGCTTATTATTTTTATTTTTGTCAATTTTTTATCTAAAGATGTGCTTGCACCTGAGTCAAAGAGTGTCAATATTTGCCACTTTTTTAGCTATGTGCACCGTGAAGATGGAAACAAACAAAAAAACCTCTTGCTGGATTTTGAAAGCTGTTGCCACCAGTTACCTTGAGGGCATAGGGTTTTGAGCTACACTTGAGATGCCTTCTGCCTGCTGCTGGTTGGTTCCAAGCTAAAGCTCCTGGTGATGCATATAAAAACCATTTTGCTGTGCTTCATAGCATCTGCCACAGTGAGATGATTGGGGGGAATTGACCCAGGGCACATCCCTCAGGCCTCCTCAGTAAAATTCCACAGCGTTCTTACTGCAACTCAAGGAGTTGTTGCTCTGTGACCTTCTGTGTTCCTGTTTCATACCTGTGATGCTTAAAAGATCATGTTTATCCCCTTGTAACATTAGTGACTTAATTAGAGCTGAATTTGGTCCTGCTGTCTCTGAACATGAGCAGCTTCCATCAAGTCATCTAAAGGATCAGATCTAGTTTCTTCTCTCTCTCAGTATTGGTGGCATCTGGTTTCATTTTCCATCTTTCCTAAGGGAGCTCACTTTTCCCCACATTTCAGGATATGCCTGTTGTATGTCAGCACCCTGGGCTGCCCGTGTGTCCGTGCCAAGCCAAGTACCACTCTTCCAGCCAGCAAAGCACAAGATGGTGTAGAGACTGAATGTGAGACACATAAGGAATTGTTGTGGACTGCGTGTAGTTAAAATCAGAACTTGCTTACAGGTCAAAAAACTAAGCTGGAACCAGCAAAGTGTGGGGTTTTTTCCTTTGTGTAGGATGTGTAGAGGTAGCAAGATTTTCATCCTGTAGAAACCAGTGTTTTTACAGTGTGGCTTCTCTGTGTCAATACCAAAACCGGCACTGAAGGGACACCATTTCCAGGGTAAGTGTCAGGGAGGGACCCTGCTGATGTAACAGTGCCACACTTGCAGCATTGCAATTTAATGTCCAGCACTGTCTGCAGGACATCCCCGTTTATTTCTGAAGATGCTGGCATGGGAAATTTTCTAGATGTGATGATTTGTCTCCAGAAGATGGATTGTTTTTTTTAACTTGTTCTATCTCTTCTACTTCACAGTCCCCACCCTAACCACTTGGCCAAACCAAAAATTTTCTTGGCTTTGTTTGTGGCACACAAAGGGACAGCTATTCAATCCATAAATGTTAAGTCCTTGTTTTGTAAGATGTAGGATATTTAAAAAGCATAAAATTATAATTTTGAGTATTTATTAGATTCCTCTAAAATATACGTTCAGCTTCAGCTCTCAACATTTTTATGTATATTGCTACATTGATAAACCTATTACTTGAAAAAGAATATATACTCTCTGTTGTTTCTCTATTATTATAATGCTACCCAGAATTGTAAGATCAGCACCTGTGAGTCAGATCACAGACAGTAACAAAATCATTTTAGAATGATTTTATTTAATTAATTTACTTAAATTATACATACTAAGCTCTTTTATTTTTGGGACTCGCAGGGTGCAGGTCTTTCTCTGTAAGTGTGGGAGAAAGCAACTTCATTAGTCTTTTAATAGTCTCTTAGTATCAGAGACGGATGGTGTCATCTTATATTGAAGCTCGTTTTTAAATAAAATTGCAGCAATTTATAACATGGATACAGAGCTCCTGCTCCCGTTAATGTTCCCTCCTACTCCACCCCATATTCTCCAGCAGAAAGCTACCACAGTGACAAAGACAGGAAATTGAAGGACAGGTACTAAATCTTGTGTTCAGTTCTTTAGTGCCTTTCACACATTATAGCTTTATAGAGGAGGTGATGTTTTGGGGATAGGGTATAAGTAACTTTAGATTAAGTAATGGACTTAAGAACTTCATACGCAAGCAGACAGTCTTTGTGGCTGTCAGTGCCGAGTACCCGTGGCACTGATGCAGTCTGCTGTTCTCTGTATCGTTATTCATGAGCTCCTATGCCGAACAGCAATCAAACTCCTTCAGGCTGTGCCGACTTGGGGATTATCACACTCGCAGGGCGGTTAAAGTCACTTTGCCTCGAGTCTTCTGCCTTTGAAAAGTGCCCAAGGCTAATCACTGTGAAATGTGATGCCTGTCATGTCTTCTTGTTCAAGTATGTGCAGCAGGCCTGTCATTCACTAAAAGCCTTAACATCTGTTATTACATGGTAATCCTCATGCATCAGGCTTCCAAATAAGAAACTTGTGGAGTCCAACAAGGTATGGCTCAGCCTTGGTTTGCATAATTCCCAGAATGCAAGGCAACTTGCTCTCCCTTCTGAAATCATTAATAAGCAATAAGAATATTATATAAGCTGGCATCTTTTTTTAAACCATGATAATTTCAAATGCTATTATAATTAGGATGAAGATGAGAGTTTGAGCTGGGGGAGGGAACATAGAAAGGATTAAGCTGATCTCCACCATGACGTTAGAAGGTGGCTTTGTCTGCTATATCCCAGTTTGGACAATAATGGATACACTTTAGAAACATGAAGAGGCAAATAGACAATTTATTTAAAAGTATTAATCCTTTTCATCCTGAAATGTTGTCTCTTACCATAAATAGGATCACTGCTCTCCAGTCCACTTACATTCTTACTAATTGACCCTGTAGAAAAGCCTAAAGAGCAATATATGTTTGTGTTGTACCCTGGTGACTATCAGCTCCACGGTGGGTTTCATAAAGTGTACAAAAATATTCTGTGGCTGAGAATATCTTTGCTTAAGCCAGAGTGATTGCTTGGTGGTTGAGACTGCAGTGCCATCACATCAAAAGATGTGGCATCTTGGGTGGCAGGTCCCTAGCCTGACAGATCAGATGTGATACTTTAATGAAAAAAAGTTTCATGTCTTAATCAAGGGGGTGGGACTTGCTGGAGGAGGAAAACCAGGTGCAAATATGGTTCATACATGTAACTAATAGGGCTGCTTCCTTTGGAATAGGGAAGATTTAAATAGGCACTTGTCAAAATCATTTCCCTCTAATGCTGCAGCAGCCCTTGGATCTGAGCATGTTCCTGATGTTCCCCCTCACTCACATGCACGAACACGGGGAGGCAGGCGGGAGGAGGCAGCTGCACTGACACACTATGGGGTTTGCAAGAACACGATGGCAATTTAGAAGAGCGATTAAAAGATTGCAAACATTTATTAATAGCTTTGCTGCTGCAGCAGCTCTGCCAGAGAAGCCTTGCTTCCTCCAGGATGCTCTTACCTCCTGTCTGTTCCAGAGCTTTAGAAATTGAGAAGTCAGGTTTGGTCTGGGTTTCAGTTTAAAGCCATTGTGCTGCAGACCAGATTAACCCACTAGCCAGGTGAGAGGACAAGGGGGGCTCAAGTGTGGGAAAGAAACAAGAAAAGGTATGCAGAGCAAAAAGAAAGAGAATTTTTTTCAACTATTTCTTGGTCTTTCATTTCTTCCTTGTGCTGCTTTCTCCTTCTCACATTGTTCGTCTTTACGCAATCCTTCTCTTCTCCCTTGGGACAGAGTGACTTTTTTTTCAGTGCATTTACATGGGGGTCTACAGTATAACAAAATCAATGAAAGATGGGCATAAAAGCAGTATTGGAGAGCATCTGCTGAAAATTCTGCAGAGCGATCTAATTTCCTAGCCCCAGCATAATCAGTTCCTTTGCAAATCTCCTGACTCTGTTGATGTCTTCTCAGAGTTTTAATATTAGGGAGAGGAGAGGAGAGGAGAGGAGAAAATGGGAAATAAAAGAGAAAAGCAATTGGCAAAAGAGCAAGAAATCACCTTAATCTTCATGGCGGAGCCTGCTGAATAGCATTAAGCACTGTAAATTAAACGAGCAATTCTGATGTTGAGTGCACAGTATCTGAGGCATTTTTATCCCATAGAGCAGGTGATGGTGACTGACTGGTACAAGTTTGCAATGGGAGGATATTTATCTTACACATATGGTGACGTCCTCCATATTCCTCTCCACAGTGGAATAATCAGTTTCTTTTTCTTTTTCTTAAACTGCATCCTAAGAGAAACAGAAATGTCTGGACAGGCTAAAAGGAATATATTTCTCTGTTAAACAACAATGACAGCCAATATGAATGCTGTGTCCTGGTCATTATCTGAAGTCCTGCTGTAGCCGAGTTGGATGACAGTGCACTTTAACTGTGGCATTTCCTGTACAGCATGGCCAAGCAACTGAATGTGCATGGGGCATCAGCACCTTTCTACTTGTGCTTAAATTTTTAGTTCCATCAGGAGCATTTTTCTTCTATTCATACACACAATTTAATCATTCCACTTTGCAGTTTAAGAAAAATCTTGTTGCATGATTACTACATCTCTGCTTAATGCAGTATAGTAGGCAGAGGGGAAAGCAAAGTGGATTCAGTGGATCAGAAAAGAGAAAAAATATGATGGTGAAAGAATGCAGGAATGAAATTAGAGTTGACTTATGGATCCTGCATTATTCTTACCTGAACCAGCTGTGGGTTGAGTTGGGATTTTTTAACTGCTTCCCCTGTTTCTTGAAGGTTTCAGTTTAAATATTTCCTTGGTCAGTTTTCAAGTGTAGCGTTCAATTTGGACTTGATGAGCGTGAATTTTTGTCTATTGCAAGGGGGTGTTGCTTACGAAAAACTCCTAGTTATTTCTGTTCACCTTGTATACCATGCTCTTTGTGGGAAACGACACAAGCTGAGACAACAGAAAACATCCTCCCCTTGGGTTGTTTAAGGAAAGTCTGTATAAATTTCTGGAGAGTTTGGCAGACAGCCTCTAGGACTTAAAAGGGCTTCCCTTTCCAGGAAATATGTGTAATAGTTTGAATAATCCTAGTCTAAAAGACAGAGAACCCACCAATATATTTGGGCTAATTGCTTGTTCATGTTTTGTCTTTAGGAGCTGGAATTCCCCTTGCTCAGAGTAGCCAAAGAATGACATCAATGAGGATTAAAGAGACCTGGAGGTTAGAGAGGTACTTGGTCTCAGAAAGGATGTAGATAGGACCCTGCAAACACCAGTTCAACTGGAGGAACTTGTTTCTTGTTTAATGGTTGCAAGTGGCAGCCCCTTCCAGGTAGTAGGAACTCTATTGCTCAGCTGCTCTATGAAAATTCTCATCCTTCTCCAGGTATTTCATTCCCGTTGGTTTCAGTACCTTTGATTTCCAAGTTTGCTGTGTGTGACAAGAAGATGGCTCACAGTCCTGGAGCAATTAGGACATGTGTTAATGGAATTGTTTTGTTGGGATTTTTTTTCATGTCCTGCAGGGTATTTTGGGATGTGTTGGCCTTTACAAATATTTAAAGCAAGAAACTGTATTTTGTTAGCATTTCCCCTCTTTCATCAGGACCTTGGCCCTTGCTAAGGCTCTTGCCTCCCACATTCCTAGTCTTCTTTTTATTAACTATTTTCTTGCTCATTAATAAAACTGTATGTTGTGCTTCTTAAGCATCAGAATTACCATTCTCTCAGTCACAGAACTTTCACTCTAGTCTTTGCCACTGGCATTCTCAGGTATTGTTAGGACAGATGCTCCCTCTGGGTACACTGGTCATCTCTCTGGAAGTAATTGCAATTGTACTTTGCAAATGAGCAAAGAATTTGCTCTCTTATGTATTGAGATGTATCCTGTATCTTGTACTGGCTGCTATCTCTGAATCCAAGTGGCAAGTAAAAGGACTACAGCTATGGATAAAATACCTTACGCTGAGAGTCAAATACAGAAAAGCACCAAAGCATTAAGTTTCTGAAAAGTAAGGAGGTGAGGCTCTTGTGTTATTGCTCACTGATATGGGAACATTGCAAGAGAAAACAGGTATCATTCTCTGTATCCTTGTCAGGAGACAGGGAAAAGGTAATAATGAGGAAAGGGAAGACAGCTTAGAGGTTGTAGCAGGAAGGAGAATTGTCCTTTTATGAGAGCCAGATACCAGTAAATAACTTTTAAGTGCTAAGAAGGTGATAGGAGGCAGACTGGGCTCTTCTCAAGGTTTAGCTACTTCTATGGAATAAATCACTTCTGTTTAGGAAAAAAAAATCACCAAAGATAAAATATTCCCAGACATGAATATAAAAATTATGAAGCTGCATGTGATGAACCTATAAAATTCCAGAGTAGGTCTGTTTTAAAACTTTCTCAGAACAAAGTAATTAACTTTTAACAAAATGTACCTTGTTGGTTTGGTGTTGAATTATAAACTGGGGAGGAAATGAAGAGGCAGCTCATGTAAAGCTGCATCATTCTCTGCCTCTGTTGAGACAACACTGTATCATCTCAGCTGGTAGCAAAAAGTCTGCCAAGCTGTGTCATTGTTTGCATCACAGCATGACCTGAAAGCAGACTTACCTTCTGCCACCACCCAGGGCAGTGCTGGGGACCATGGGCAGGGGCCACAGGGCTGGGGAATATTGCTCTGTCAGCACCACTGAACGCTGGCAAATGGAGAGAACTGAAATGCATTGCTCTGTTTATTCTGTTTGTGTGGATTTTCATCACCCTTACTCGTTTTCAGTTCAAATAACAGCTATTTGTGAATTTTGTTTTTCAAGATTTTGCTTGCAAAGGTTTGACTTTAACTGAACTGTTCAATTATGTTGATTGTGCATGCTATTGTCCAGAGCTTACTTTTCTCACACAATGCTTGAGTGAGCAACAGGATACAGCCATTAAACTTAGTTTATGGAAAACATTCCAGAATCATTTTGATCATATTGTCTTAAAACTCTCCATGTGAAAGAAATGTGGCAGATTTCCTCATGTCTCCAAATCTTGATTTCTGGTTGTTTTGGGTTTTTTTTTAATTTTTAATTTTTAATTTTATTTTAAGAATGGTAATACTGGCTTTGGGACCCTGCTTGTGTTCTTCTTTAGCATTGACTTTGTATTTGCCTCCCTTCCTGATATCCTTTTCCTTCCTTTTAAACTATTTAAATTATTTCCCCCACTGTTAAGTACTCATGCCCAACCCCATTTAGTCTCTGCTAATCACAGCAAATTAGTGTGATTTTCTTGGCAAGGGCTTGTGCTTTACTTGCTTACATAGGTGTTTATCCTAAAATTCATGAAACATCTATCTTTATTGTCTTAGGTTTGAGAAAGGACATGTTTCAGGAGAATTCCATCTGTCTCTGACTAAAGTCAACATGAACAAACAAATAATGATCAGAGTTTATTTACTCTGGGCACCTGGTGTCCTATGCAAGGTCAGAAAATCACACCAAGGAGCACTGTTTTCCTGCAACAGAACTAAAAGAGACACAGCTGTCTATCAGCTGGGTTGATTTCTCTCACAATGGAATAAGAAAATCTGACTTTTCTTGTTAAAATTCTCATGTTATTTTATCATAGGAAGTACAGAGATACCCCTAGTAGCACACCTCACCTAGAGGTGAGGGTTTGTCAGCTCATTTGCTTGTTGCTGAGCCCAGTTGCTGAACAATGCCACTGAATCTTGGTAAGAAAAAAGTTAATTGTAAGCAGAGTGAGAGGTTCTCTCTGAGATCCGCTCAGTCATTTCCATAACAAACCAAGGAATAGGTTAGAAACTCCAGCTGAAAACCGGAGTGGTGTTGGATACTGGAATGGACAAAGGGGGTTGAAGTGCCAGGGTACGTTTCTAGGCCCTCTTGATGGATGTTACATTATTCACAAAGCAATGTGGCTTTTGGGTGCTTATGAGTAATGAGTAGATCTGGGTTGTTTAGTGTCCCTGTCCCCCAAGGCCACTGCCCTTTGAGAGGGAACAGTGTGTACCACTGTGTTTGGCAGCCATGCTCCCAACCTGACGCAGTCATTTTGGGGGGGCCACGGAGCTGGCAGAGATGACTCATTCCGCCTCAGTGGCTCATTGAGGAGCTGCAGGGAAAAGCTATTTATAACCAGACCTTTCAGGTTCAGTGCAGCTGCATCTTCAGCAGGAAGGGGACAAGAATGGGGATGGCACATAAGATTTCTCAGATACAGATCAACTCCCACCCCAATATTGTCCCTAGAACCACACAGCCACTAGGTGACTTCAGCACCTCTTCCAAGTCTTTTGCTCAGCTGTCTGGGTGGTCCTGGTGCAAGATTCTGGTGACAACTTATCAGCTTCCCAAAGGGCAGGAAGACAACAGTGAAGATCATCAGTGTGAACAAAACACAAACTACTGTAGCTTCGAAGCTGATGCTGATTCTTTCTGACTCATGGCCATAGCATTATCACCTCTATCTTTTCTTTTTCCATGTTTATCCCTGGCTCACCATTAAGATGAACTCTCATCATGGGTGTTTTCAAACAGGCTTTATGCTGCCAGCAAATCCCATTTAAACCTCCTGAGGTTTCTCTTCTATACAAGCTAACACTATAAAACTGCACTTGGTTTCCTGATCTTGCTGTGGACTCATTTCCTCTTTAGGTTCTTCCATGACTCCACATGTGAAACAGAGATAATGATACCTCCTGGCTTAAGCACAGTGGGATCTATAGCGATGAAACACCACCTAAGTGGTAGTGTTATTATCAGAGTCACAGTACAATAGGAAAGCATTTTACACAACAGTAGAGGACAGCATGTGTTAACGAAAATATTTACTACAAACACATATGTCTTTGTATCTAGGTAACTGTGAACTTTATCTTGAATCGTATTAGCACACATAAATTTTTATGTCAAATTAAACTTCTTCAAGTTGCCTGTTCTTTTAACTGGCTTTTGAATTCAAAGCCACAAAGCAGTAGGGATCCTGTTGTGTGAATGCTTACCTTTCTCTTGTTCTACCTTGGTCCTATTCTTAAACCAATTTGCATCTGTGTCTGGAACTGGGCTGCGGATACCTGGTTCCTTGTCTCCTGTCAGTCTGTTGCTTCTTCCCATAGTTTAAATGCTGCATATCTGGCCCTTCATCTTCCCTTTTTTTCCTCTTTATTCTTTCTTCCTCTTCGTTCTTCATTCAGCAGACAATTGGCTCTGCAGTGTGCAGCTGTTGCACAGTTTGATCAGTGTAAACACTCTGTGTTAAGGCCATTTGGTAGATCCATATGGATTTCCTTTGTGGTCTCTCTTTTGGCTGCCCTACATCCCTGTGCTATGGACCCAATGCTATACTAGCCTTTTTACAGTGGCTTGTGTTGATTATCTTCGTACAGAGGCTTGCTATAAATAATTCTTGCCTTCAGCTTTGGCAACCAGTGAAAGGGGAAGTCTACCTTGCATAAACCAAAAGGTGCTGCAATGATAATTTATTTCTTGAAGTCCAGCTTGTAAGATATATGAATATGTGAATGTGACATGCACTTCATGACTTGGACTGGAGGTTACCTCTGCACAGTAGTCCAAACTCTTCCTAGCTGCCACATTATTTTCCGTAATGTCTGTTTCATTTTGGGAAAAGAAGACTTTTGACTTTTATGGTTGCAAATAAACCTCCAAAACATCAACAAAATGTAACTGATGCAGAGATATTTGTACCAGTCTTGAGAAAAAAGAGACCATATTTCAGGGACATGAGGTGCAGTGTTTTTTGGGGTTTTTTTGAGGGATAAACTAAGGTGCTTATAACTCATAAGTGATTATACTTGGAATGTCAACTTTGCCCCTTGTCTTCAGCAGATTTTACACAGTAGATAAAATGGTTCTTAGAGCTGTTGGTTCAGCCTTTCAGCAGCTGCCCTGTCTTCCCTTTGGCACTTTAGAGACCCACAAATACATGAGTATGGAAGTGCAGCTGGCTCCCCTGGGTGTCTCATCACTCCACTTGGCCTGAGGCTTGCAAAATTCTTGAGCAGACCCCTGGATGGGGATCCCAAGGATGGTCAATATGACCAGAGAGTGCACATTGAGATGTGTCCAGGTTCGACTTCATGAACCCAGAACCAAGAGGGGCAGGAGGGGAAACCAAGAGTGTTCATACATGTCAGAGCCTGAAAGGATTTACTTCCCTGCATTTCCAATTGCTTGTTTTCTATCTGGGGAAAATCCCTTTTGACAGCCCAGGCGGTGAGCTTCTAATTCCTGTCTCCGGCTCATTTTTCACTTCAATCCCTCAGCGAACGGATTTTAATGCTTGATGGATTCAAACAAAATTATTTCCGTTTCTGTGGCTTTGCAAAAGCCTCTAGGGTGTGTGTATGTGCGCACAGGGGAGGAGGGATGGGGATTGTTTTCGTTACACTCCAGTAAGCCTCCTCTCCAAGGGAGACCTATTTCATTTCTTCATTAAGGGCTTTCTTGCTGATGATTCCTCCCATGCTGTCCTCCTGGCTCTTGGGTCACAGGAGGACCTGTAAAACATTTGCAGTTCCAAGGGAGACAGGATGCAATGTTCCAGATCAGTGTTTCTGCAGCAAGTGGGAATTCAGATATGACCATACTGTGCTTCCAGGAATAGCACTGGATTGGGGGGAATAACTGTGGGAAAACTTTCATACTCCCAGGTCTCGCTGGGAGTGAGACAACACCGCAGGCTGAGGGATGGAGTTAGTGACTGAAGCATGATCTGGGTAATCAGTACTGTTTAGCATTGACATCTTGTTTGAACATGTGTACAGTTCACCCTACTGCCATTGTAACGGACAAGTGTTGCTTTTTATTACAATTTGCAGGCTCTCTTGCCAGCAGAAATCACTGCAGGGGGCTGTGCAGGGGCTCTGCTTGAATAACATTCAGTAATCAGTCAGAATTTCAGCTACTCAATGACCATGTGTTTCTGCTGGGCTTCTTCCACAGAGTTCCTGTGTCTGGGAGGCTAAAGTATTTAAATGCTCAGTATATCACCCTTCTATTCAAACCAGATCACCATCATCAAAATTAACAAAACAATTGCTCCGTGATGCACAGCTCTAATAAGGACTTATAACTAATAAACGCTAAATGTCCTCATTATTCTCTGAAGAATTTAGAGTGTGGCATAATGTTGATGATGTCTGCCAATTTATAAAACTACTGTTGTTAGGGTGTGCTAAGCCCACTCGTGATACCATATCTAGATTAAGTTGTTTCAACTTATTATAACTGCTCCCAAGCTGTCACTTTGTCAGTCAAGGCAAAAATCTTGTTCCTGGAGTTGGAAATGTATTCTGTGTTTCTCTACAGCATATGCCTATCTTCTAGGACAATATTCTCTGTTCATAGCCTCCTGTGAGTATTTGTTTGGAGTTATTGATCATCATAAATGCTGAAAGATATTGTGTCATGTTTGTAAACCTGGTGGATCTGGGGACTACAAGGTATAACTTCTGAGTTTGTTCCTTTTTATCTCTCTCTTTATATAATTTAAAACCCCCAGTTCCTCTAACTTCAGTTTTTTTCAGTGTAAGTGTTCTAATTCTCATTTTTTGTTTTGGTAAATACATTGTCTACAGGTGAGAAGCCCTATTTTATTAGTGTGGTTTTCTAATATATTGCATCAGAGACTATTAGTTTGCATTATAAATACTCAAAATTATACATAAAGTATGCATTGAAATTTTAGTTGTAAATACAGTCATAGTACTTCAAGAATTATTTATCTAGTTAGTATAGTCTTACCTGTAATTGTATTTTTATTTCAGCTTTGTCGATAATCCTCAAGATTTCAAGCCAGGGATAATAAATTGAAGTGGTAATGAACTTTGGAACTTCATTAATAAAATGATGCAAAGTCTATTAGATAGAAGAGGACAGTAATTTATGAACCAATAGATACTACTGGCCTGAAAGCTTCAGCTGATTGTTACAGCAGTGGTACAGGCAAGTCTCATTTTACGTATCTTCAGATTGCAAGAAAGAAATCAATCTAATCGACAGTTTCCTAAGGATCAATTAGAATTTGAATTAATTGTGAGTAATTTGGATTTACTTGCCTCAGATCAAATTACCTGATATTAAATACATATTAGCATCTGGCTACAACAGTTTTATCAACAGGATTTGCCAATAAATGATAACTTATTCTATTACTGATTTCCACCACATTGTTGAAGTGAGGATAATGGAGACTGAAGTTACCCACAGTGACAGAATATGGTGTCAGTACCACTGAGAAAGCAGCATGTTGGGTTTTCTGTCACTTAGCTTTTTTACTTAGCTAGTGACTGAGACCAGGAAACCTTTCTGTCACTGGAAAGTCTGAGAGGTGACTGGTGTCTTTCAGCTGGAAAATCAGTATCAAGCTTTTCTTTGCATTCTGTGTTGTACCACCTTCCCTACCTGTGCTGCCATTTGCTCAAGTCTAGGGCTTGCTGTGCCTCTGGCACACTAAACAATACTCTTGCCACTCCCTTTAAATGCTTTTCAGTCTCCTATTTACTCATATATCTAGTCTCTATAATATTTTAATAGTGACAGGCTTATCAGTGTGATCTCTGAATTTTACCTGGGTATCCCTTGCTCTATCTGTTGTTTTATTTTTTAATTGCATATAAGACTGCATCTAGCATGGTACTCGTGTGCCATTGCCCAATTTAATAAATGTTTCATTTCCTTTAAAACTGATAGCATATTCATTTCCCACTGCAACACTGAGCTTTCCCCCATGAATAGTTCACTGGAGGTGGCACTGCAGAGGTCTTGTCCGTGTTGTGCAACCTCTGCTGCTGGCAAAATGTTCAAAGCTGATCCATGACATTTCTGGCTTCTTCTTCCACATGCCAAATATTTTCTTAGTCCATCCTGGTTATCATAGAGCATGTGGGGTTCTCCATGATTTGATCTTTGAGCTAAATGTGCTTACAAATCTCATATCTCTTGTATGACATATTTTGTGTTTTCATGGAGTTTAGATCTGACTTGCACTTAATTCTTGAGTAGATGACTGCCAGAGGCTGGTTCTTTGACCTTTTATCAGCTTTGAAAATTTTGAGGGTGAATCAATTCCCTTTCAAGAGGACAGACCCTAATTTGAACTTTCTGAAAAAATCTTGGGAGAGACACCCCTTAGTAATCTTTGAAAAGGTAAGAAACAGCCAGGCACATGCATTTCTTCAGCTTCACATTCATTTTTTTTATATTTGCCTATAGAAAATAAATCTTTACATTTCATTTTTATGTGGAGTGCACTATCTCATAGTGTATATGGATTTCTAAGGAGTTTTCACTGCCAGAAGTGACTGGAACCTCTTAAACATTTCAAATGCATCAAAATTGAGTATTAAGAAAAATAAAGCTTCTGGTTGTCTTCCTTTTTACTGACATACGTGGCTTTTAGATAAACATGGATTCATAGCACATATACCTGCAATTTATGTTTTCCCAATTGCCTTCTGCATTTCTAGGCTTTCAGCTCTTATGGACATCTCAGTAGCTTCTTCTTTTCCATTGAAGTTACACTGCTTGGCATCTTTTTATTTCTGATACCATATGGCATTCCTTAATCCCTCTGCACCCAAACTGCTTTCAAAGTTATTCCTTGTTAGTGACGCATTTCCAGCTGTCTCTGCTTAACGCAGCGAAGGCTTTTGCTGTGTCCCTGCTCCTGAGCCTGGGCAACTGAACCATTTACAGTTACAGTGGCCAAGGCTATGCCTTGGGAGGGAACATGCTACAGGCAGTCCCTGCAGTAGAAGTGATGGTGTGGGAATGACACGCTGGCAGAGGGGGTCAGTCTCCAGGTTTTTCCAAGAGGAGGATATCTTATAAGTAAGAAACATATTCACTACATGCCTGATTACAGTGTATCACAACCTGATATTTCAGTAGAACACAATGAAACTATCAGAGCAATTTTTTCCTATGAGAATCACAGAGAAATTGCCCAGGCTCTCAAAGTAATTACCCTTTAGGGCACTTCCTTGAGATATTGTTTTTGGAAAATATTATCAATCTCCAGAAAATAAATCGAATAAACCTCAGTTTGTTTATGTAGCATTGAGCCCTCTAAACATCTTGGCCGCTTCTCTGGTGTGAGGAGCTGACATTGTCACTGAGTGACAAAAGTACCGAGTGGGAATTCTGTTCTCACATGCTCTTCCCAGGACAGCCAATACAGCCATAGGGGTGTAAATGAGCAGATACCTTTCCCTTCTTGTGCAGATACCTTCTGTCAGAGGGCACATTGCTGAGCAAGAGTCTCTAGGCTCCACTCCTAAGTTTTGTCTTTTTTCTTCTGCACAAGTAGTTGCTGCTGCTGTTGTTATTATTAATAACAACAATCTTCAGTATTGTTATGTGATGTTGCAGCTCTATTCCCCTTCCTGTAAGATGTTTTTTCTGTTGTTTCTGCCACAGCCTTTTCTGCCTTTGATCACAACCAAGAAAATGGCTTTGACATTGTATGTATTCCCCTAGCCCACTGCAAAGTCCTAATCCTTCTAATAGCTGGAGGTTTTCAGTTTAAGTCTTTTATTAATATTCAATCTTAATTGTAAAGCACTTCAGTGATATCCAAAAGCCTGTCTTACATAACAGTCTTATCCACATTTGAGTCCTTCAGAGCTGGAGTGTCAGAAAAAACCTCTGTTTGATCTGCCTCGTCTGTCATTAGTCCTCATGCCTTTAATGCACAAACCCATTAACAATACATTTCAAATGTCTAAGCTGAGACAACGTATATTTTAAAATATTTGATATTATTAGAAAGAGTATGACTTGCTGTCAGGTACATATTTAAATTGTGTTGTGAGCAGAGTCTCTATGAAGTCTTCTGGGAGCCTTGTTTGCAGCTCTAAATCATCTGGAAAGTGAAAGAAGCTATAGGAAATTGAGGTAATTAAGACATTTCATAAAGTGCCAGTGTTGATAAGATCCTACTATGCCTTAGATTTTCCTCAGCTGGGTAAACAGATGAGAGCACCTGGAAACTGAGAACAACTTATTTCTTGACAGTGAATATCCCAGAAAGCCACTGAAAAGGAATAATAGAGAGATGTTTTTGCTAATCAGTAATAAATTTTGAATTATGGTTTTTAAGATTTGAATTCATTGTAAATGATCATTCCCTTTCTTCTTACACTGATTCAGCTATTTTAGGCAATTACAAGCTCTTCCCAATATTTATATATTTTAGTAAAGACTAGGAGTGAGCATTCACACTAAAACTGGCATATTTAGAATATGAACCCTTCACGTTTACTTAAGGAGATATTTTTCAGAGGATTGTTCAGTCTTTGTTCAGCCTGAACAAAGCCCAAAGTGTAAAGATAGCCCAAAGTGAGAGCCTTTCCAGTAAACTAATGCAGGAAACACAGTTTTCAAACAGTTTGATGTTATTAATAAGCAGATAAAAGAGAGATGTAAACTTGGGCTGCAGACAGGAAATATTAATATCTCCTTAAAACCTACCTCAAAAGACAAAGGACATAACAGCACATGTCCACAGTTTGCATTTAGAAGTCATATCCAGAGGCAGGTTTCAGTTTCCTCCATCTTCTGTACGTGCTGTGTTGAAAGATTTTTAGGAGCCTGCAATGCTTTCTCCTTTGTATCTAAACAGAGAATATGAAATCCAAAAGCCTGAGAACCTGTTTGGAAAGCAGATGTTACTGCCTCTGCTTCACATTGGAAGGAGCTAAGCCACAGTACAGTAAAGCTGAAATCCCTGTAGGAACTCTTTATTGGAGGAAATACCAGAATTTATCATTTGTGATTCAAGCAAAATCATGGGCAGTCAGCGTGGTCATTAACTCATCTTTTGACACCAGTTCCCTGCTTACACACTGGTGTATATACACTGCCTGAAAACTGAAAAGCTGATTTTTGCCACTGCACAGGTAAAACTACTTATTCTGTATGAGTTAATTTGATCCTTTAATAATTATGAAATATAAATGCTTCTCTAGATGTTTAAATGAATTGTTGGAAATTACTAAAAAACTACATTATTCAATATAATTTGATAATTGTACTAATGAGATGTTGTTAGATCCACTACCAAAACACAGCACCCCTCTGAAATGAGGAATACAAAGCATTTTGCAACAAACTTACTTGTAAAGTTGGCAACATACTGAAATTGAAAGGTAATTTAGACAGAGTGATACTACCTAAGCTGTAATTTTGTTCAGAACATCAGGTCTTCTATTTAATTCTTGGGAAAAAAATAGATGCTTAAAGATAAGGAATTTTCAGTGCCTTTGTCTAGTTTCCTGTGCCAGTGATACTGGTAGCAGCATCTCAGCCCTCTCCCTCCAGGAGCCTGCTGGCTCAGCAGGGAGATGGGTGTGTTTGCACAGGAGCCATTTCAGCTGCTGCTGAAACAAGGTGTCCTTCCTCCACTGGCATCCTAGGGCTGTTTTCCATCTGGAAGGGACTACTGGCTGCTAACAGAAACCTGAGGACATTTTCTAACCCAGCTTCCTTTGTAGCAGCTTTCTTTCTGGTTATAAACCAGATGTGCCAAACCCTGTCTCTCCCTGGAGCTATATTCTACTTATAACTGTGCTGGTTATGTACAAGTATCAATGTTCATTAAATACAAAATTTGAGAGAGAGCAGCTCTATGGAGAGAGAACAGCTGCCCTGGAGATAATGAGTGATTCACTCCAGTTGATCCCAAATGAATTTCAACTCACTATAGTTATTTCATACTCTTGCCTGTTTGTTGTATAACTGAGTTGTTCCATGACATATTGAGTTGTTCAGCTCATATTTTAGTTGTTGGTGTTGAAGGAGTCAAAGGATGAAAGCAGCACCTACTTTTATTCTGATTTCCCAAGTGCATCAAAAGTGGCAGAATAAAATATGAGGACTGATGTATGATAATCTTGATACACCTTAATACTCTTCCCACTGCAAAATAACCCTCTCCCAAAATAAATACATAAATATATAAATACATACATAATAAATACATAAATAAATAAAGAGGTCTTCTTTGCCAGGAGACTGGCCTGAGATTAGGCTGCCAGGCAATGAGCAAGCAATAGCAATTTATTCAGCTTTGTCCCTAAACTACTTCCAACCCGTATTGCAAGTATCTGGCCTTACAGTGCAGCTTTCTTTCCATTCCCTGAACTAATTCTTTAGGCAGTTGATAAATAACCCTTTTTCTTTTTTTTTTTTTTAGCTGGCAAAGATTAAACGTTCCTAGTTGGAAAAAAAAAAAAAAAAGGCAGGCTTTTTACCTGATAATCAGGGATCCTTTTAAATGCAGCTAAGAGTCCACCTGTCTCTCTGAAAAGCAGCTGTAATCCTGTAGTCCAGATCACATTTCAGAAAGAGATGACTCCATCACGTACATAGTTTATTGTGCTTGTAAAACATCTGCGTGAGTTCGTGAAAAGCTTTGCTCTTACCAAGGAGCTTTACTGAGGTCTTCTGAAAAGTGGAAAATGATGAAGTGATTTCCTTTTCTCCTTTCTAAGTTAATTGTTGCTCTCAATGTAAGCCAAAGACAAGCTGACCAATCAAGCATCCCTTTGTTATTTGCTATTCGTCACATTATCATTTTATGCCTTGAGACTGTGTCAAATGGAGAGAAAGAGCACTGCCACTGTTAAGACCACATCAGTTTTGCTTCAGTGATTTTCAGGGATTTGGGGTTTCTTTCCTGGAACTCGTACTCAGACCTCTCCTTTAGTGTGCTTCCTGCCTGCCTCGTGGTTCACCTCCACTTGCACAGCAGTGCTTTCTACAGAGATGTGACTGTGAAGTTGACTGTAGTTTGGCAACAGAGATGTCTGATATGAAAGAGGTGACATTTGCCAGCCGTGGGCTCTACAACTGCAAAGCTGAGCCAGCTATATCAGCTTAATTAATTGCATTCCTAGCTGTGTGAACTGAGACTAAGACTCAAAAACGGTGTGTAGGAAGGAGGTAGGGTGAGGAGTAATTCCAGGAAAATTATTTACTTTTGTTACATGCCTGGAGTAGGGAAGGTTGGATACCTTTATAGGAGCCTGGCTAAAGTTAGGCCACACATGGTAGCTCAGGGAGCCCAGTCGTATCTGTCCCATTGAAAAGCAGAATTTCTGTTACATCTTCTTTCATGTTATTTGTTTCTACAAGCTAAGAAAGAGTTGGGGCATCATTTCTCTGTGAAATGTGGTCTCCTCCTCTGACTGGCCTCTCATGTGCCAACAACATGGAGCTGTAGAGGCAAGCCCAGGTCTGTGCCCTCACAAACCATCACAGTGAAAAGGTTTGTTGCTTCTCTTTGGAAAGACTTCCCTTCTTCCACACTGAGGATTGCACTTACCTGTTTTTCGAACTGCAAGCTTTGTGGGCACAGCCTGGCTCTCTGGCCAGTCCTGTATATTTACATTATAATGTTTAGGGAGCTTCACCTTTGTCCCTACACAATTCTTCTGCCCCTTATCTCTCTGTCATCTAGTTTTCTACAGTTGTGTTTTTCCTGCCATTCATCCATTTCTCTTGTGTACTCTTATTTTTGTTCCACTGCCTTTCATCCTTCTTTCCCATCCCTGTAGGCTTATTACAGGATCACTCTGCAGCCTTTCCACCTTCAATGCTATTTGACTACAGAAAACAGTGACATCCAATCTATCTGCCACTGTCCTGACAAATACAAAGGGAAGTTCTCTCTTTGCAATCAGGATGCAAGTAACCTGAAAGATGGATTTGAGCACAGGGATTACAGCTGGAACAATAATGCCTTCATAATGCCATCAGGATTATTCCTCTCCTGTGGAGAAAAACTTGAAGAGCAATACCAAGTATACTTCAAGCAAACAGAATCTCCAGCTGTCAGTGCTTTTGCTCTCTCTGGAAGAGACACACGCCTGTCCAAATACAATATGCCTGAAGAACAGCACTTGGCATTTATATGATTATTGAAACACTATGTGTTTCTTAAATCCTCTAAAAGGCCATAAATGAGGGCTAGGCAGTTAATCTGCTGTTACAGGACAGATTCCTGATTAGTATCCTGATTCTCAGCCCAGATCAGCTTAGAATTTGGTTTGTTTTAGCAAATTGTTTGTATGATATCATACTTATCCTAGATGATTATGTTATTGAAAATGCAGGTGAGAGAAATAATAAAGACTAAGAAACTAGAACCAAGAGAACTGCTGCAAAACATCACAGATATTTTGTGCCTCCCCATCAACAGCTTGCTGGAGACTTTCTTTTAATGGACAGTACTCACACATTTTACTCTTAAACTCCTTTTCTAGGCCTTTAACTGAAATGGAAGTCAGGGCAGTCAATGCAGCCCTTGTTTCTTTTAACAGTATTCCCATTTTTGTCAAAAATTTTCTCTATGCATAAGTGAGGCCAAAAAGAATTGACCAAACCCTTCCCCCGAAAATGCTAATGCATTTGCTCACGGGCATGCTTTTTGATAAGCACTCTTACAGAAAGCCACGATTTTACACTTGCAGGCAGTGCTGTTTGTCATTGCACACTGGAATTGGATCTAACTTCCCCTGCCAGCCCCAGGCTACTCACTTGCTCCTGAATCTCCCAGGTTCGGGAGGGAAGTGCAGCTCCTCTCTGGCTTGGCCTTGGACTGCATCACACGGATAGTTTAACTTAGCTCTGTCTCGGGAAGCAGCGAGCGTGCATGTTACATAATATAATCTTCATGTCTTGAGGATTCAGGCCTGTCCTCTTTTGTGCTGCCAGATGGAAGAGGAGCCACGCTCTCTCTGGAGAGATGTCCCTGCACATCTCGCTGCTCAGCTGTGCTGGAATTAATGTGCTTCTCTCTGCAGCAGGGCACTGTTGTTCCCTGGCATTTGGCTCCAGAATAACTAGCTCTTTAGTATGCGGTGGATGCTATGCAGCCACTGTGATCCCAAGATTAATTTGTCTAGAAAAAGAGATACACGAAGAACCTCCAAAAGGAATTTGTGGGAGGACGTACTCCAGATTCTCTCAACAGCTGGGATTTGTTCCCAGCTGAAACCCAGATACAGGTGTTGTGGACAGCCAGGTTTCTGCTTTGTGCTCTCACTCTGTCCCACTACACAGTTTTTCAGCTGCTGCTGCTGTTTTGTCACTCAGTTCTGTAACACGGCCCCTGCCTGCATTGTTACTGCCTCTGTTTGTCAGGCTGTTTCGTGCCCTGATCCCTGACGTGCTCTCCAAACTGATGAATCACACCTGCACTAGTGAGTCCCTTCTCACTAATGAGGCATATGCTCCAAATTCTGCAGTGCTCAGTTGACTGAGGCAAGGAGCTACAACCCACCTGTAGACGAAAATGGCACTTCGGTCCTCAGGAATAGCTCAAAAGACCCCAAGGAGAGTGAGGGCAGTGTTAGTCAGACCAGTGAGGAATCTTATCTGTGGGACTTCCTCACAAGAATGCCTCATCAGCATGAGCCCTAACTCCAAGAAACAGGAGCTTCTCTTGAAGTGATGTTACATCCTGATAGAATTAACTTCCCAAGACATGGAGCTATTGATAAATGCTCATTTCACTTCCTGCTACCTCCGAGATTCCTGGCAGAAGGACCCCTGTAGCAGCCATGGCTCCAGCAGTGCAGGTGCAGTAGGCAAAGCCAGGAGTCATGTTCATCCAACCGTGAGTAGAGATTCTGCACTGCTGACAACAAACAGGAGCAGCCTGTTCTGAAATAAAAAAAAGCCCACAACAAAACTCCAGAAGGTACCTTGGCTATGATTAGGAGCTGAAATGATGCTGCAGGTTTGAATGGAAAGTTGGTGCTTGACAAACGTCCCTGCCTTGAACCCCTTCAACAGGTTCCACCACAACAGCTGCTGCCAAGCATCCTAAGCTGGAAAGGGGCAGAATGGCTGCTCCCTGTCATTCTGAGGATGGATGGAGGGCACCTTGTGCAGGAATTGCACATGGCTGCTGCACATCTGGTGCTGATAGCACAGCTGAGGAGACAGAGCACACTGAGCCAGGGCTGCAGCATCTTCCTCTTTCTATGGTGGCTTTGCCCTGACCAGCACATGTATCTGTAGTGGTGGGGGCACAGCAGCACAGGCTGCAGTGGGACCCCAGGCTGTATAGAAGTTGCACTTGGATTGTTGCAGAGAAGACTGTCATCACATAGTAACTGCTGTGCATGTGCCAGCAAGAGCCGAGTGAGCATGAGTAAGCTTATTATGCGATAATCACACTTTCATCGTTCTGGGTAGATAAACTGCTGAGGTATCCAAGTCTGGCAGTGAAGCACAATCACTGTCTGAGGATGAGCAAGAAGCAACTGGGACCTTTCGCCACTGGAAACATGTCTGATCTGATGTCATTACATCTTTCTGTTTTTAAACAGAACATCGTTATTGAATCACCTGTTGTCACTTAATTATTAATTGCCTGTGTTTGATTACAAAGATGTTAAGTAATTGTTTTTTTAGGTACAAACTCCGTCATTTTTATATCCTCTAATGATGTCCCCTAGCAAAGCTTCTGTGTCCATTTCAAAGGCTGCATCAAAACTTCTCCTGTGAGCTATGTCAGGAATGGAGCAGCCCAGCCTCCTCTCCTGAACTTTGTGAAATCTGGATCAAGACTTTGAATCCTCTCTGTTACAGCAATCAGACCTATCGGTGGCGACCTATGGGGCCAGTGTCCACCGCGGCCCCGTGTCGCTAGGCTGAGCACACAGGCGGAGCACTCAGGTGGGCCACGACACCCACACCTTGCTGGGTCCTAGTTGTGGCATGGAGGAATTGGCCGAGGGCACACGTGTGGGCAGGTGGGTCACCCCGCGGGGCAGGGGTGCCTTCCTTCCCGGCTCTGCCCTCGGAAGCACTCCCTGGGAGCTGAGGGAGCCTCGGGAGTCAAGCCTCCCCCACTGTCGCCCTCGGGACGCCTCCGCCAACCTCGCTGTCCGCGCCGCCGAGGGCGATGGTTCCGCGGCTC
>VZTR01032500.1:379962-411189 GCA_013400775.1 Chaetops frenatus | reverse complement strand
GCGGCGGCGGCGGCGCGGAGGGGGGGAGCCCCGGAGGGGGAGACGGTGCCCGCCAGCCCCCGCCGGAGCGCCCCTGCCGCGGCCTTTGTCTGCGCTGTCACATGGGCCGCGGTGCGGGATTTAAGCGGGTCTCCGCAGGACATGCCGTGAGCGGCGCGCCGCAGCCCTGCCCGCAGCGGCAGCGCTCCGCCCGGCCGGGGATGCGGCTCTAGCGGCCCCGCGATGAGCGGCTCCTCCATGGCGAAGAGCGAGTCCCGCACTTCGCTGCTGAAGGCGGCGGGGAGCCGGCGGGCGGCGGGCGGCCCACCCCCGCCCCCCGGCAGCCGCGGCCGGGACCGCNAAGGCGGGCAGATGGGGAGGGAGCTGAGCCAGGAGCAGCTCCCCGGGGAGCCCAGTGCCCGCAGGCCGCTTTGCCACCCGGGCGCTCGGGAGGACGGAGCGAGGGGCGCGGGGAAGCTGTCACATGGACGGGGGGAGAGCCAGCCCGAGCTGGCGGAAGGAGGTCCAAGGAGAGGCAGCGGCAAGGAACCAGTGCGGACATCCAGGCAGCATCACCACCTCCCGCCGCACGCCAGCCACGGTCACCCCCAGGACCAGCATCAGCTCTCAGACAGGGATGGGGAGGAGGCAGAGGAGGACTTTTTCTTCAGTCACAGGCAGAGGTCCAGCAGAGAGTCCCTGAAGCTCTCAGAAGGCGCTTCACCTCTGTCCAAGTCCAGCAGCAAGTGCTCCACCAAGTCCAGCGGCAGCGATCGGTCAGTGGAAGCGGATCCCCTCATCCAGCAGCTGCACCCCATGCTCAGCTCGGTCTTTGGCCAGGTAAGGGGCAAAGCGTCCCTCGCCACCCACCCCTTCCTCTCTTCCCACCCGTCTTCCCTCCGCGCCCCCTTCTCCTTGCGGCTCACGGACCTGCGGCTCCTCGCTCCGGAGCCCCCCGCGCCCCCGGGCGCAGCCCGCAGCTGTAAATGCACTGCTTCCTGGCCGCCCCTGCCGAACTTCTCCCGGCGCTGCGGAACGGCCGGGGCGCTGCGGGGTCGGCCCCGAGGAGGGCTCCGCGCCGGGGACGTGGCGCAGGTCAGAGCCCCCGGCGCCCGCCGGCCCCGCCGGGCGCTGCGGAGGGCGCTCTCGGTGGTGCTGACGGGGGAAGTGCCGGTGCTTTCCCTGTCGCCGGGGGAAGTTGTGGCTCTGCCTGCTGAGGGTGAGAGTCAGAGAAGCGGATTTTTAAAAGCTATTTACTTATAAGACTCCATCTCTCTGGCTCCCCGCCTTGCTTCGCTGTATTTGTTTACATCTCCTTATGGTACATTTCTGTACAATCAGCATATGAATCATTTCTGATGGCAGAAACTGTCAGGAGAAGGTAGTAGGGAGAACGACCAAAAAAAAAATAAAAAAAATCCTGACCCAATTCCGAAGCCTTCCCAGTCACTATGTTAGAATGGAACAGATGCTTTCGGTGTTTGCAAGCTCTTTCGGTACAAAGCTGTCGCTTCTAGCTGCTTTTGGTAGTGAAATTACCCAACAGGGTTACCCTCTAAAAATGAAAAGGCAGAGGGAGACTACCTTGAAATTTTCTTTTAGAGACATCTAGGGATGTTACTGGAAAATGTAATCTCTGTGAAGATTAATGTAACTGCAATCTTCCAGAAGCACAATTATAGGTATAAGCCAGCAGCCTGAGTGGCTAAGTTCCAGCCCTGGAAATGATCGATTAAACCAGAGTTATGATTTCTGGAGTTTGTTATCATTGAGTCTTTTCTTCCTTTCATGTCTTTTTTAATTTTTAAATGCATGTTTGGGAGGCTTTGCAGGGAGCCCACTCAGACTAAGATTATGGAGAGAATTAGAAAAATCTTTGTAATTGAGTGGAAGGATGTGATACACCCAGATGTTTAATATGGAAGTGTTGTCTACTTCTGTTCATCTTAACTTCTCCAGATAAAAATCAAAGCACGTCTGTTCTCTCCAAAGCACAACAGTTTTCCATCCTCACTGACAGTCTGCTGTTTAAGAGTGTTACAATTGTGTTTAACTCAAAATGAGTATTACCTTCCCTGTGCCGATGGTGCACCTGAAGTCTAGATTAAAATTTTGTTGTAACAGTAAGGAAGACCCTGGTCAGCAGATTTTTGCTCAACCAGGTTACAAAAAGCAATGTTCGAGCACCAGGCTCTGCAATGTGTGGTCTTGGCTCTGACTTACGCTGTAGTTCTGAGGGAAGTGAGGATGTATCCAAGAAGAGATTTTAAATCTATGGAGCTGTATGTCCCCTTCAGAAATACAAGCAAATCCATGCCAGGTCTCCCACTCATGGAAACCCCTCTGGTTTTGAACTCAATCCTTACGTGAACAGCATCTGTATTTTACCTGCTCTGCTACTCACATTCCAGGGTCAAAAGACACTTCTGAAAGCTGTAAATGTAGCAAAATTTATCTGTGATGTTGAACAATGCTGTTTAGAGAAATGAGAGAGATAAAGTTCTAGTTTTCAGTTTTTCACTGAATACATTTCACCAGTGGTTACACACACACACCAGCATCTTTCTTTTAGAGCGCAGTGTTATTTATTCCCTTTTCTCTCTGTATTCATCTCTCACTTGTTTTCTTTGAAGTAAGTATATCAGAATAAAAATTTAGTGGAGATTTTAGGACTGACTTTAGGAGTGGGCTGTAGTAGATCTCCTTTTATAGGGGTAAGATGGGGAACTATAATTTAGGATACAGAAAGAGCTGGTTAAAGAAAGAGATACATGAAGCTTTGTGCTTTTTTCTTTCTTTCTTTCTTTTTCTTTTTCTTTTTCTTTTTTTTTTTTCCAGGGATATCAAAATCTTGGGATGAATAAAGGCCTAGGGGTAAGATATATGGAAATTCTGTCATGGCACAGAATGAGACAAATTTTGTTTCTGTGAATAAAGAATTAAATGCCCAGCATTGTGTAAAAATGTGTGTGAAGGTTTGAGACAGGCAAGGGCTTATACCTACAAGAGCCCAGGCTGCAGCCTGGGCTGTGGCAGGGTCTTGGGTGCAGACATGTCCAGGGTTGCAGTCTAAGGCTGCAGGTGCTGTAACACCAGTCTGGTCCACATTGTGATTAGAAGACAGAAACAGCTCAGCAGATAATTCATTTAATATGAGAACTTCTTTCTAGCCCACACAGCCCACTGTGAAACAGTTAAAATAGTAATTTTGCAGTACATAGGAGAGGAGCACAGTGATGCATATCTGCAGCAGCAGAGCACTGTGGTCCAGCAGCACCAGTATATCTTGTCCCAGCTCTACAGACGTGGAACATCATCACCCTGTTCCATGGTGGTGCAGTGATGTGGTCGCAGATGCAGACACTACAATGGTACAATCAGATACACAGAAAAGATTGCAGGGATGGCTCCACAGAGGATGTCATTATTGCACTAACAGCAAAAAGGAGCAGTTCAGGACTAGAGGGTTGTGTCTGAGTGAGACAGATTTGTAGTTGTGCAGAAAAAAAGACAGAGTGAAGGAAGAAGCACTGTGTTTATATAACCAGCACAGCAATATAGTGCACTGTGGGTGTGTACTCCAGGAGAATGCTAAGATACTGCCAGGATACAGGATGCAGTGATATTTTATTAATTAGGCTTATACTATATTGGTGCAGTGATGTTCTAATACCATTAAGCAGTAATACTCTTTTAGGATATTTTACCATTTTGTAATTGAGTGGTACGTGAATTAACAAAAGTAGGGTAGTGTAATGATGCATTAAATATAAGCCAGGATGTCATCTTAGCCTAATGACATGTTTGCACACTGGCTCGGTGAGGCGGTTGCAGAAGAGCACTCTGCTGTGCAGTTTCTACTGGGTTAGGATGCAGTGCCTGCAGCTCCAAGTGCCTGGAGAACACGGCACTGACAATGCAGTGGTGTGGTAACGCAATCCTGGGGCAGAGCAGAGATGTGATACTGGTGCCATGTGGTAGGAGTTCGGCAGTGCACGGGTGCGATAATTGTGGAGTGTTGTAGCCTGACAGAAGAGTTTAGCAGTCTACTGATGTAGTAATACAATATTCCAGACAAGAGCCATTCTATACAGCAGTGATCACTTCTGGTGTGATATTTGCAAAGGGCTGTGCAGATCTGACAGCACCATCCCGCTGTAGCAGAAGGCACCAAGTGGAGTATTAGCACCATGCCACAGTTTTGGAAGTACGGCTGTGAATTAGCATGAGGACAATGCTGCAGACTTACCTGGTGACAGTGCACTGTGAGTATGGGCTAGTTTTATGCGGGACAGTGGGACAGCAGTATTTTAAAGTGGTCCTGCAGTGGCAGGAGCTCAGTGCAGTGCGAGAGCAGTGCTGTGACTCACTGGTGTAGTTGGCAAGGGATATGTGTGTGATAATGCAGCAAAGTGGGAAAGTGGCAAGAAAAGAGAGTGTGAGGAGGATGTTTCATGTAATTTTGGCCTGATAGGATAGTGGTGGAGTGGCCAAGTGGCAAAGGAGTATTGTGAAGCATAAGGGAGCATACTTAGTAGCCCTGCAGAGCAGAAGAACTTGAGGGTCCTGTGGTGTTTCTAGCATGGCTACAGATCACAGTTCAGCAACAGAAGAGGAGTGGTGACCCTTCGGCAGCTGGGGTGGCAGTGAGGTGGCAGCCTGGCAGCAAGACACAGTTTATTAATGTGACAACAGTAACAACCGCAGCACAGAGAGCGGGACAGCAGTGCGGTGGCAGCAGGACCGCAGTGCAAGTTTTGTGGCATTGCTGGGGCAGCGGTGGTGTGGCTGCAGTGCCCAGGGTGCAGCAGCCGCTTGGCACCTGGCTCAGCACAGCTCTGTACGGGGACTGCGGCACAGCCAGCCACCGGTTCTCATCCCTTCATTCCTCCTGTGCCTCAGCGCTGGCCTAGCTGGCACCTTCAAGAAGAGCTTCTTCCGGGCATTTGCTATGCAATATTAATTTGTAAGCGATCCTGCCATGTGAGACCTGAACGTTTTCAGAGCCGTTTAGCTTTCACACCCTACCTGACTGTTAAATTTTTCAGTGAAGTGATTCCCCAACAGTTTTCTGTCAATTGCCTCTGGTAGCATGGGGATCAAAGGGGTCAAACAATTGCCGTAGAGAATCATGAAATATTTACAGGGTTCTGCTGTTAGCACTGTGGCCAAAGGAGCTTTTGTGTTTCTCTTTGTACAGGGAGTTTAAAGCCTCTCCTGCACCATCTCCCATTCCTGCTTTAATGTCAGTGTTCACATTACCATTAAAATAGGGAAGGAATCTTTCTGCATTTCCTGTGAAATTTTCCTTTTCTTGTCCTGCTCCACCTCCTTTATTCTTGAGCTTTAGTTCCCCTTAACAGGTTTTAGTGGACCTTACAGCAAACTGAGATGACAGAAGTAGCCCCGTTTTGGGCCAGGAGGTGACCCCAGGCTATGTGTGGAAAGCATGTGTCAAGAACATTCTCTTTTGACAAGCCGCGAACATATAGGGAAACGGTGCCTTGTCCAGCCTCTCACCTTTTTGGTCTTCTCATCTGCCAGATGACTTTGTTCCCTCCAATGTCTTTGGCTTCAGCTGATTCTAACGGGCGTTTTGCCCAAGAGCAGTCACTGCATCAGGATCATTCTTGGAGATCCACCCGTGGAGAGCAAGGAAGCCGTGGCCAGCCGTGCCAGGGGAGAGTGGCTGCTGGCTCAGTAATGGAAGTTTTCAGCTGGCCCTGTGTTTTAGCGAGGGAGGCTGCAGCGTGTTGGGCTGCTCTGGAGCAGTGGCGCCTGCAATGGAAACTTTCATGTGTCACGCTATGGGGTGGTGAGGTGAAGGTGAAAGGTCTGTGTTTCCAGGTGTTTGCGTGCTGTGTTGTGCCTGTGAGGCAGGTGAAGCAGTGGCATGTCAGGGCTCGTGATAAACTGAGATAGTCTCTAACTAAACTGCTCATTAACACTTAAATTGGCACAGTAATTTAGGGTGAAGAGACTTCTGGCTTAGCATGACTGACCGCCGAAGTGATGCTGGTCTCGTGGCACAGTTTTGGCTCGCTTGGAGTATGGAGCGTTGGTGCACAGATTAGGAGGCAGAAAAAAACCGGAGAAATGCCATATCCTGCACCGACTTTTCCTCCGTGTTTTACGGCACCTCTGAAGGCTTATACCCGCCCCAAAAGTGTCCCTAAAAGGCACGGGCGGAGAGGGAAGGGAGTCCCCGTGGCCGCAGGGCACACTCCCGCGAACAGCAGTCTTTCCTCCGCTGCTGCCCGTCCCGCCGGGNCCGCCTCGGCCCGGGGCCCTTCCCCGCCCGGCGGACCGCCTTGGCACGGACCCGCCGCGCTCTGGGCTCCCGGGCCATGCCCTGTCCCGCATGGGCCGCCCGGTGAGCGTGTAAGAGCCGAGGAGAGCCCCGCTGTTGCCGTGATGTAGGCGAGAGCCGCTGCGTATTCACAGGGGTCCGGATACCTGCGTGGGGCCCGTACAGCTTCCGTGCTTCCATCCCTGCATGAGTTGCCACAGCCCATGTCCATGCATGTAGATTGACATAAAAAGCCTTCATATACGTGTCTTGTCTATGTACACACAGCCTGCTCGTGCAGCCTCTGCTAAATCTTCTGTGTGGCTACACAACCACCTCTGTACACGCTTATGCATTCCCGTGCTTAAAACATCGGTCGGCATTTGCGTACACATCTGCCTGCTGACACCCGCCACGTCTTCCAAGGTACGTCTCATGTTTTTATATGTAACGAAGTCAGACGCAGAGAAACGTTGTTCCACTTGAGCATATCCACTCAGTCCCCCCTTGCTCCGCTTGGAGAAAAGTTTATCACATTTATTGCTTGTAAAGAGCTTGAGGGATGTGAGCCAGACGTACAGAATCACTAAGGGGCAATGGATAAGCCTCCTGCCTGCAGTGGGTCTGCCAGCAAACATTAATCTTTGTCAGTGATTTACTTTTTAAACAAATCTGTTTTAAAAGGCTATAGAAAGACATCAAAATAAAACCAAGCTAAAAGAACATTCATTAAATATTCTGCTCATGAAATATACAGCAGTATGATCTAATGCACTGAAATACACACAAACCTTCTGGTTAGATTCAGCTTATCTTTAGAGAGAAAAAAAAGCTTTCAGTGATAAATTAATCATCATTTATATAAGTCCACTGTCCATTTTGTTAAGCTTGATTTTTGTTTCATGCAATCCTGGGTTTCAACGCAGTGTCAGGGAAGTTTAGCTTTAGATGTAGTGGCTTGGCTGCAGGTTGTCAGCTGAATTAGCTGTGGTTCTTTGTAGCATTCCAGCTTCAGTAACTGTTTTTCCCTGATGAGTCCATGAGTGGTATTGATTTCCAATAACAAGCAGCTATGTGGCATGCCTTCTGTAAAAGACGCCTAGCTAGCTTTGGGCTCCCTTTCAATAATCCTCTGACATTCCTGTGACCTTAGAGAGCAGCAGCACCACCCATGAACCTGAGTAATCCTCAAATTTCAATCAAATACCCCACTTAAAAATAAAGAGAAAGAACTGTCTTAGCTATGGTCATATTTAGATTTTTAGTAGCTTTCTGCACCAGCATAAGACCATGAACTCAATGCTATCCATGAATGAAGACATTACCAATATTCTAATTTTTTTTCCACCCATTCCTCCCCTAGAATACTTTGCATCTTGCAACCATCTTTGGAAAGAATACACAGCATTGTTTTATCCCACTCAGCCAAAACACATTCTCTGGTCTTGGAAGGAAACAGGCAACCATGTAACGCTGTGAAGCATCATGTCACAACAGCTGAAGGCAGGAAGTAGAAAACCACCAGCAACCCCACTGTGTTCTGCTGAAATAAGTCACAAAGGGTTTAGATACTTAGGGACCAGCTATTTTGAGATATAGCCAGAGACCTGGGATACAGAGTTTGGCCTTTTTAAAGGTGCTGTCAGATCCTTACTCAAATTAGAAGTGAGGCAGATCTCCGTTTTAGGGTGGCAAATCTCGCGTGATGCTGCAGTGTTGGTTTGGAGTATTTGGTTTCTAGGCCTCTGCTCATCTGATGATCAGCCATGGTTTCAGTAGCACCTCAGTGTGCCAGCCAAACAGTGACCCCTGTCCCTCTTATTTCCAAAGAGGTGAGGGAGCCAGGCAGAATTAGCTGCTTTTGCAATAGTAACAGTTGGACAGAGTGGCACAAAAATCCCATATTCTGGAGCAAAGAGAAGGAACCATGTACGGTTTATTTTAAACAACCTCTATGCTCCATATACACGACAAATCCTCACAGCAGCTTCTGAGCTGTCAAGTTTGTACTTGTCTTTTTGCCGCCCATTGATGATCTTTAGGATCATCATCAGCAAATATCCACAGTACATTGTGCTCTGGCCATCACATCTCCTGCGTAGGAACTTGGAAGTTGGGCTAATGCAAAATACTTGGATCAGATCTGCAGGGAAGGTGTCAGGAGAAGGCACGTTCCCATCTATTTTCATCTAACGCAAAATGAAGCCAGCTATTTACAGGCAGAGCTGTTCTAAACAGAAGTTGACAGGCAGTCCAGGCTTTGTTACCTTGAGAGGGATAGAAAATATCCTTGGTCTTTTTAATAAACATTCTGTTGTTTGTAATTGATTATGATCCAATTGCTCTAATGGTGGAGAATATTATGCACAGCATGAGTCAGCAACACTTTCTTCCTGGAACAGCTGACAGCAAAGACAGTCCCCAAACTCTCTGCAGAAATATCCCTCTCCCTAGATGAGAATCTGGACTGCATCCACTCATACCTGCTGGTGCCTCTGCCAGAGATGGACCTGACTTGTCTGACTGGCATATGGAACCATCCGAGGTTCATTTGAGGTTAGAAGGCACAACTCAATGTGCAGCATAAGCACTTGGGAGCTGGTGCAGAAGAAGAAAAGGAAATCAGTCGCTGAAGTTCAGGGTGCCAGTGCATGTGCCAGTGGTTGGGAACTTCAAAATGAGGACCTTGACAGCACTGGCAACAGGAGGATGTTACCTAATCCAAATGCTTAGGCTCATCTGGGTCATCCAGTAAACAAGACAGTTTCTTGTAAAGTTATATGTTTCCTGTAAAATATAGACTTACAGCCACGAGATAAAAGGTGATTGGAAGCAGATTTGAAAGCTACTGATCATATATGCGCTCTCCACTCCAGGATATGAAAAAGTACAACAAAAATTCCTGCCCTGTTAGGATAAATCTAGTAAGGTGGTGTATTTTAAAATACTAAATGTTTGAAGCATTTAACAGGCTCTCAGTAGAACTATGGGTTTCAGTGAAAAGATACTAGGCAAGAGTTTTCTGTGCTTTACTATACACTACCCAATACCTACTGACATTGCCCTGTTGCAGTATTTATGTTGTGTTGAGAACAATGATGAAATGTTCCAGGATGTGAAGGACTGTGCACTGAAACAGGCCTAGCATCTGAGCAGTCCCTGTACAAACCCATACTTTCACTGAAAATTTTTGCCAAGCAAAGCTACAGTTTGATAAGCAATCACATGTTTTGGATTGATTTTGTTCTTTCTGTTGTGTCTGTTGGATATTTGCTGCCATTGGGTAAAGTTTCTGGCAGCTGCCAAGTGATTAGCCATGATGGGTTCCAACATTTTCCTATGAAATGAGCATTTCTTCCAAAGGTGCCAAAGCACAGCACTGCTGCTTTTTAAAGTATCCAGATATATTAAACCACCTAAATAATTCTTTGTTCAATGCCAAGTCAGCCAGCCTTCTCCCTCCCCTGTGCTCAGGTCAGTCAGTGTGCCAAATGCTTCTTTCTCGTGAGCTGAGTTGCTCTGTGCCAAGCTGCATCCCCTGAGGTCTCTGCTCTCCACCTTGGACCTCAGGAGAAAGGGAGGCATCCATGAACAACAGCAAGACTTGTATTTCACAAAATTCTTACAGATTTTTAGAAAGTTTACAACAGAGACACAGACCTTAAAAGAACAGTGTGATTGCCACAAAGAACAGTGTGGGAAAACCAGTATACATGCATGTGCAGCCCTCCCACATGCATACTGACTACCCCAGATATAGGCATACCCACAGATCAGCACCTACACAGAAATGTTTCTGACACACTTATTCTCAGCATCCTGTTCTCTTACAGCAGACTCAGTTGGAGGAAGGGAGAAAATATGTTCCTTCTAACCTAATCTTCTAATGACCTTTCTGCCAACTCCACTTTCCTGCCTATCTTTAAGCTGCCTGTGGTGGTGATGGGAACAAGATCCCACTGTAGAGAGATTTTCCTCCTCAGAGCTCAGCAGGGGCTGTCTGCTAGATTGTGGTGTCCTGCCCAGTTGCTCTTAAGACAGTCAGGGTAAATAAGGAGATTAAAAAATTGTTTATGATTGCATCTCTTGGGCCTCTTGCAGCTCCACTAGAGTTCTTACAGAGTCGAAGGTGGAAGTGGGCTCCCATTCCTCTCTTTCCTTCCTGGGCTGTAAATTCCCTGCCAAGCCTTGCAGCAGGTCTCAGCCCTCTCACTCTGCCCTGCAAGTTTCCTACAACTGCCTGTAACTACAGGGAAGAAAAGCTGAAGAGTAGGCAAACACAGCGATGTACCATGGTGGCTGGCTCTGAATGCTCTGGTACAAGCCAGTATCTAGAGGGTGAGCATCTTGTTGAGAGGCTTTTAGAGCTCAGTAAGACACACTCCACAGCTGTATTCCAAAGCTGTCCCACAACAGTCTGGGAACTGTGATGGATTTTTCTGGCAGGAGATGTCTGACTCCCTTTCTTTCCCTCCCTCTCTCTGGGACAGTGTGGGAGATGGGCACTTCTTAGTTGCAGGGTGTTCCTGGCCTCTGTGCTTCCTGTCAGGGAGAGATTCATTAACAGCAGAAAGGCAATTCTCTCTCCTCTCTGCTCTGGAATTGAAGTCGTTTGTCTCAGGAAGGAGCCCAGGCGCCTCACTCGCTGTGTGGCAGCTTCTGCTCAAGGGAGACAAGCACTTCGTCAATAAACAAGGAGCCTGGGGAATGGCTCCAGCTGACAGAGGACATTATTAATGACTGGCACTTTGTCAGAGGGTAGATCAGCCTCTCATTAGCTGCTTTAAGATGGAAAAGAGAAATAGGGCTAAAGTTGGAAGCCTGAGAGCAGCTGGGAGTTTCAGCATTCTCCTGCGAAGTCCCCCTCTGCAAGGCCCAGGGCTGGCACAGCCCCCAGGGAGTGGCTGTATTTTTCCTGTGACAGCGGGAGACAGGCCCAGCTCAGGAAGAGTGGGTGGGCTCTACTATGGAGGTCTTGCCCTCTGCCCGCCTCTCAGTCAGGCCTGGGTACAAGAGGCAGACAAGGAGTGTCTTCCAGCATCTGCTGCTGCAGATTGTTTTGGAGAGCCTGTGGGCCTTTGTGCAGCTCCTACCCAGGTCATTCGTTGGAGGAGGCATTCAGGGAATCTGAGAGGAGGCTGTTCCACTGCCTTCACTCTTGGGAAGCTGTTAGTACAAGGAAGAGCAAGAAACACCATCCCTTATGGCCATGCACTGCTGTGTGTGACTGAAACTGGAGAAGCTGTGGACTTTTGTTATACTTGAACTCCTAAACTCATCTCCTTAGGTAGAAGAAGCCTCTAAGCTCTAAAACAAATGTTGAGTCACCTTCGAATCATGCTTAATTTGCCACAGCACCATCAGGGTGGAAGGAGAAATCCCTGCTTTGTTGTGACATTGACAGTTCATCCTTCTCTGTCCTATGGCCCTAGAACTGCCAGGAGAGTGGGTCCTTGGCTCCTTCACAAAAAGCATGTGGTATGAGTACTCAGCCCGTGGCGTAGGTCTTTGTAGAAGCATTTGGTTGGAATCACACTTGCAAAAAAAGGTGTGAAATCTTCTAGCTGAGCACCTGAGTGTCCAACCAGCCTGCTGCATAACAGGGTGTAAGACCAGTGTCATCCTGGTCTCGACGGTATTTGAAGGAGGTAGCTCTTCATACTTCTTATCACTGTGGAGCTGCAGCTGTGGTGCCTTCATAGCTAAAGGTGCATTTGCTATCCTGCTCAGATCCTGTTGCCTGAGTGTGATGATATGTTTTTTATGCAATTTAAATCTCTTTTCAGACTGAATGCTCTTATGCTCAGCCTGAGATCAGGAGAAAATATATTGGGGACTCATTCCTTTTCTTTCAGAGATTATTCTATGCTACAGGCATAAAGTCCAAAGTTTAGAGCCAGCTCTAGGTTCAGGTGCCTCTTATTTATTCCAGGACTTGGGCTTTTGCAAATGGAATACATGGATTTGATGTCAAAATTCTTTGATTCACATTATCTAACCTGGGGCTGTTTAGATTTAGGATTCAGGTGTAAGCCCATCTTTGGCAGACTTGTGCAGGTTAAACTGCCAATTGATTTTTACTTGCAGAAACCTGGAAAAACTTTACTGCAAGACTGGCTCAAGGTCTCTCCCTTGTGGTTGAATATTACAGTCCTGGGGCTGAGAGTGTTGTAGGGTCTGTCTCCAGGCTGCTTCCATCGCACCAGGAAAAAAATCAGACACTTCTAGGTCTGCTGGTATTTATAAGCTGAAACAGGTCCCACACAGATAAATGGTCCATTTGTGCTCCGAAACGAGCTGTGGACTGCTCCAAGCCCCTAAGTGGATTGCTATCTGGCCAGCCTAGCTCTGTGGTGATTGAAAAGCCAGGAGGAGTTTAGAAGGGGGGTGGGTAGGGATGCAGTGTTCAGTGTGTGGACCCAAACTAGCTAGATTCACAGAACTCATCACTGAAATCACTTCTTGCATTGCCTCTCTGTTTTAATTCTCCCTGAAACAGCCCTCTCCTATGAGCGAAACAATCTTGCCTGCAGATTGAGGGGGGTGGGAGGGATTTGAACATTAATCTGATGTAGATTATACATCCGCCTCCCTCTCTCCCCCCTTCTCACTCACTCTCTCTCTCCCTCTCTCCCTCTCTTTCTGTCTGTTTCTCTCCCCTCCCTCTCCTTCCTGCTTCATCTCTTCAAGAAAGTGAACATAAAGTAAAATACGGAGAGAGAGAGGCAGAGAGAGAAAAAGCTCCCTGAAGAGGGAAAGCCCCAGCAGCCAGTAGCTGTTTGGATTTGCCTGGCGCTGCCTTTCTTGCTTTGCTCCCAAGGAATACCTTTAATGGGATCAATTGCTTCAGTTCCTTTATAACCAAGTCCACTGGAAAGGCAGCCTCAACATATTATGGGCAACTGTGTGAAGTCTCCACTGAGAAACCTCTCTAAAAAGGTATGTTCCCTGAATCAAAGTGCACTGTGCATTTCCAGCCCTGCTTCTTGGGATGGGTGACATTGTGGGCAGATGAGAATGGGAGGTGGGAGAAACACAGAGACGAGTATGAAGGGTTCAGCTTCTTCACCAGGCTTTTTCTGTAAGAACTGCTTATGCAAGTGCAGCCAGTAGAGCCAAGGATGCTGAGAGCCATAATATATATAAAGAAATGTGTGTGTAGGCTGGTGTCCTGCTCGCTGTGTGTGTACAACTCTCATCTGGGTACATGCAAGCATGTGCTTGTCAGTGTGCACAGTACAGAGTGCTGGCACACTCCTGTCAGGGCATCTTGATGTGTGTACGTGTGAGTTGGTGCGTGTGCACATGCTTCAGCTGAGAGTTACCTGCACGAGTAATCACGTGTGTCATGGGCGCAGGGATAGATATCCATGTATGCCTGAAGGGTGACGTGTCTGTACGTGTTGCCATTGCTGTGTAAGAGCATGCACACCTATGGGCCCATCTGAGGTACCTGTGCATCCTTAGCTCCTTATGTCTCTACACAAGCCTCCCAAGTGCCTGAGCAGGTTTGTTGTGAGTGCAGAGGGAGGGAATTTCTGTTTACCACACACATACCCTCACCTGTATGGTGCTGTGTGTGCTCACCTGCTGCAGCATGTCCTCGCAGAAGTCTGCGTGTAGACATGCACGTTTTTATGTCTATCCATCCTTGCATATGCACAATTAAATAAACAAAATTAGTTTTGTTAGTATGTGTTTGGGTACAGAAGCATGTTTTTCTCTCTGCTCTGCTTGTCCATGCATCTGTTTGTGAGCAGATACACTGGGCCCTGGCTGTGTGTTCATGCATCATGTTGCACATCAGCATGGCCCATGTGTCTACATGCTTGGGCCCAGCTGCACTTCATCTGCGAGCTGCCACACGTATCTGTTAGGCTTTAGCCCACAGTCTACTCTGTGCTGAGGTTTTACAGTGGTCCTGGGACAAATTAGATTCAGGAATAATTCTGCTTTTATGGATTGGGTTGAAATGGGAATGACATGCCCCAGAAACATTTCTCGTTTGACTGAGTATCTTACAGCACTGTGTAGTTGTCAGCCACACAGTTCTCACTTGGCATTGCTGCAAATCTAATAGCTCAGCAAAAAGCTATGCAGTTCACTCTCCATAAATGATAAAGTTACGCTGATCATCCAAAGTATTGCAATGAGATGCTGCCTCTGCGGACACCTTGACGACAGTGAAATGCCACTGACGACAGTGATGCTCCATCCAGGAGACCTTGCCACCTGAGAGAGCTCCTCTGGGGGGGAGCTGTCTGGGAGAGGACCTCCATCGTAGAGTGTTTCTTTTGACTGGATGTTGGCCTCTTCTGTATAGAAACACAATTTGCTTGTTATCTTGGCTGCTGTAAACAAAGCCAGTGATGGTACAGTGCTGCTGTGAGAGAGCTGGGATACTTGAAGAGGGAATTCATCACCAAGCAGCTAGTCAGTCCCTAGGTCAGGGTGACCTGCAGGGAGATGTAGAAGTAGCTGAGGTTTACCCAAATATTGCACATATGAAAAAGCAACTTGGTTGCTTGTAGGTCGCCTCCAACTTGGAATAAAAGGAGTTGGCTGCAGCTGTGCAAGGCGATTGCAATTAGAGTCTGACATGTAGCCAGGCTGCTTGAATCAAAATGGATTCAAGAACCTGTAAATTCTGTGTTGTCAGTCTTTTAGGTAATTTAGCTTTCTTTCCTAAAAGCTGCTTCAAATAACTCACTTTGTGCCTAGTTACAAGACTTGGGATGTCAGGACAGAAGAGAAAAAGTTGCAAAGCTGAATTAGAGAATTTCTTAGACATCACTCTAGTGAGCTATGAAATAAGGCCTCGCACACTCATCCTGACAGGTCCTGGTACTCTGCCATTCTTTTCATCACAACACACATTATTGTAGTGGAGACTTTGCAGATCAGTCTTCACTTTGCACAACCTCACTTGCTGTTATATGATCCCAGTAGTTTTTCTCAGATTTTATCTTGAGCAAACTCATTTTGCCGAAATGTTAAAGAGGAGGGACTGCAGACAACGTGTGTGGAAGCTGCTCTTGGGTGACAGTCTGAACTCTTGAATACATGACTTCAACCCAAAATTTTGGATTCACTCCCAGGCACCAGCTGGCTTGGTCTGGGTCTGCTGACACCAGGGTACCTTGCTTGTTCAGGCTTTGACTCCATGTCTGTTGTTGGAAGCTTCAGTTTCCTATTGTCACAGTGTCCCCCCAGTGATCATGAAAGCCATCCTGGCTGCTTTTCTCTCCAAGAGATGCTGCAGTTGGGATAGAGGCCCCTCTTGGCTTGCTGTTCTGCAAAGTCCCTCTGACACTCGGGCAGGAAAATGAAGTGAATCCTGGTGTGCTTCTGCTCTGCAGAAATTAAAAGCCTTGGCATCCAGGTCCCTCACTTTACCACACCTCTCCACCACTTTGGCCATCTCTAGATGAACCAGGTCTCTTCTCACTCCATAATCTGCTGGTCTGACACAGCCAAGGGCCAGATTTGGCCAGGAAGGTTAGTGGTCCTTTGCTCAGGGAAGTGACTGGGAAAGCCTGATCTCTCCAGTCCTATCCTTGCATTTTCTTTGTCACACACACTGCTGTTTCCCCTGTAATGGGTGGCTGATGTTTCTTTGCCCCATACCAATAGCACAGCTCTCTTGCCCTCTCTTCTGGGATGTAGAAGGAATATGGTAAAGGCAACTTGAGTGGGTATTTGCAGGACAACCTCTGAGACTGCTGACAGAGGGAACATTGAATGCCATAAATCCTGCCTGCAGTGGCAGGGCAGGGCAGGGAGCCTTGCTGAGCTTTTCACCTTGGTATTCTGGCACTGCAGCAGTTTGGTCACAATCCTCAGTGGCTCTTGGCAACTGTTTTGTCAAACTGGCAACCTCTGTCAAGGCAGAAAAATAATGGGATAACTATTATGAGGTACTGCTGTGTAGCTTGGTAATAAACTATTGACTGGAAGTGTCAGCAAACAAACATTTGGGGCTGTGGGGCTTTGCATCCTTCACATGGCTTCACTGGAGTTAAACACAGAACTGATGTGGGCTATTTAAGTGATTCATATTATTTGGTATATTAAACTGAAAAGTGTGCCAGGAAATAAAGCTGATAATTTTGAAAATACATTGCACTGATGTCACAAAGCTGGGTAACTCAACACAGTTGTCTTGACATTTAGCTGAGCTAGTAATATGCCATTCGTGGATGGATGCTCATCTTTCAGTTTTTTAAGGACAAGTGTCCTATGTGTCAGAATTAATCAGAGACAGATTCCTTTTTCATCCATGACTGCAACGAAAATGCTTTTCTGCTTCATCATTTTCTTTCTCCATGGCTTGCTTTTTGAGTTATTTTTGTTTTGATGCTTGATATTCTCATGCCATTATACATGAGCAGATTGGTGTAAGACTTGGTACAAAAAGGCAAATTACAAACCATGCATACAATGTAATAGCACATGGCAGACACAGCGAGGAGATACAATAGTCTCAGACAAGTGTGAATGGGGGGTGTTTGTGTCTAGTCTTTTAGCCTGAAAATGTACCTCAGGTTTAAAGAAAGGGTTAATAGAGACAATGACAATTGACAGAGCTTCTCTGATCACCCCTGGGAATACTGGCTGTAAAAGTAGAATCATTCCTGAAGAGGAATCTGATGTATGATTAATGTTTATTCTGTAAAACCAAGGGTCCTGTGGGTTGTGTTGGCTTTTTATAGCTGCATGGGAATATCAGGATAAGAGATTTTTTGCAGAGCCAGGGAAATGCATTTCTATAAAAGGAAAGCAGTGCCTCCTTATAAAATCCAGTGCTGGATTCTGTTCTGGAGCCTTAGCTTAGCAGGACATGTGCACTTAGGAAAATGTGCAAATGCAAACACTCAAAAATGTTGTGGCCTTGCCTGATCTCCACTTTGGGACTGTGAGTGATTAGAAGAGGCCAGGGCAGTAAGTGCCTCAAACCCTGAGGATGTAACTAATTAGTAGCTGCAACAGGCAGCGTGAGCCCGCAGTTGTCAGAGCCACCTGATGCTGTGAACGCTCTTCTAAGAACGTGCTAAAGCGTGTGATGCTGTGCTGCTGAAATGTAACGTGGAGCCTGTGCAGTGGCTTTGTGCAGGTTCTGCCTGGTCTCCTGGGGATGCCCTGGCCAACCCGGCTCTGCCGGCGGGTTTGCCCGGGGCACGGGCTGGCACACGGACTGTTTAAATTGGGATGTGCTTGTCCTTTGCAGCTCATTCAAGGCAGTGTTAACTCTGGGGCTGATTGTGGGAGTGTGGCACTTCGGGCTGTGTCTGGGTAGATGTGAGCAGTTCTGAGAGTTTGATGTAATTTCAAAGCGAAATTCTCGTGGTTGGTTGTTCTTCTATCAGCTTTTGAAAGTGAACTCCTGGACTTACTGCTTCTGTACAAATCCTAATAGGTCGGTGGGGGGGGACGCAGTGTGCACCAGATGAAAGAAATTTAGCAATTATGTCTCTGCGAGGCGGTTCAGTAAAACTTCAGAGGAACGAGATGGGGAGGTAACATCCTCTGTTGTGTTGTTTGCTTGCTGCTGGTTGGCTGGGAAGATCCGCCATGACGAGAAGACGAGCTATAAAGCTGTCCAGACGAGCGAAGAGGGGTCGTCGGCTGGCGAGTACCAGGGTCCGCTCATGGTGCTGGCCCAGAACTGCGCCGTCATGCACAACCTGCTGGGGCCAGCATGCATCTTCCTGAGGAAGGGCTTCGCAGAAAACAGGCAGCCTGTACGTAAGTTACACCCAGCGGGGCGAGACGTGCACAAAGGCACGTGGACGCGAGTCGGGGATGCGGCACCGCCCCCGTGCTCCGTCTGCGTGGAGCTCTGTAACTCCCAGCCCTGGGTCTCGAGCATCCCGGCTCCAGCTCCAAGTGCAAATATAGTCACAGGCAAATGTCTAACCTGAAGGATGTGCAGATGCCCTTGTGCCTAAACACCAAGAAAGGAGGATTCTAAACTTGTAGCTATGGAAGATAGATCCAAGCCTACACTCAAATAGCCAAAATCATATGGACTCAGGAAGAGTCCAGTGCTCAAAGATGTTATTCCAGCAAGACACCCACCTCTCATTCCCAGAGGCTCAGATTAGCATTCAAAGCCTAAATAGCCAGTTAAATGCAAATCAGAGCATCTGTATTGGGAACAAGCTGTCCATATTTGATGCTGTTCCTATCAGTTCACAGTCAGTACACTAGTACCAGCAGAAATAAGCAGACAGCTGCCTCCTTACAGATACCCAAACACACTCTTGTGCACTGGCTTACCCAGCCTGACACTGCAGCAATCCCAGCCAGTTAAACTGAGGAACATCAGGCTGTCCTTATATTTGCAAATAGTGCCAGGCTACCAAATGCTATTACCCTCCCACACAGAGAGAGAGAAATAGCAAAACCACATCTATTCATTCAGTCACACCTATTGTAACTAGGTGCTCATATGCATCCAATGTATGCATTTATATACAAACAATAAAAATATGTGTATGTATACACCCCAATATTGTGTCTTTACAAGAACTAAAACATGTTTTTTGCCCCCAAACATTCTACTCCTACAATAACATGAATTTAAAGATCAACAGAAACATATGATTAACACACATTTCATGGATATGTATGAATGGATATATGTGCATTGTCAGATATTCACCCAGTGCCTTCCATGTTCTTGTGGTGAAACAAAGCTCACCCCAATTGCCTCAGAATGAGAGGTTTATTGCCTCTATAAGAAACCTCTGCTTTACTTGTGTGTTGATATGGTCATCTACAGCTGTAGGAGACATGTAGGTCTTTATTTCTGAAATCTCTGCTTCAACCAACAACTCAAAAAAAAGTAATTATGTGTCATTATTGATTAAAGGGCTTTTGTTCTTCCTAACCTTCAGCCACTAAGTGATCACATAGTCCCTCTGCCAGGTCAATAAAACATGAAACACACTCTCTCACAAGCACACTTGCTAACTTGCACAGAGCTACCTGTCACAGGAGATGGGTCCAGCTCCCTAGTGGACAGCTGGACAAGTGTCCATCCTGCTTAGGCCGTGGAAGCTCACTGTACCCTAAGAGGTCTCCAAAATAGGATTAGTGATGTCTCTAAGTACCCTGATGTAGAATAAGTGCATCTAATACACAGCTTTACTTTTACTGACTCTCTAGACCAACAGGATTTATTGTGCATAGAACAGAAATAAATGAGGGTAAGACCATTAAGTATAATGGACTCTCTTGGGGTCACCTCTGCTCATATCCAGGATCTAAACTCTAGGAATAGTTTTATTCCTCTTCCCATATGTTCTCCGTAAGCTTTAGAGTGATTCAGCCCACTTTATCCCAAGCAATTTTACTCCTTAATCATTTTAGGGGATCTTTCAAATTTAAAACAGAAAACCTCTTCATGACGTTAGTTATCACTTGAGTCAGATTTTTTAGAGGGACATAAACCCTCCCTCTCCTTCTGCATTTGCAGTCTGTGGCAAACACAAATTCTTGGGTGTATAAAATTAGAGCCAGTGCTGAAGCCCCCACTTCTGACAAGTGTCACCGATGTCAGTTGCAATGTGGTCTTCAGTGAGGGAGGAGGAGGAGGATGGTCTTGTGAGGACTGTGCTGGAGAAGGGCCTGGGTCCTAGCCTGGCCACTCTCACAAGACAGCGGCTGCCATGGGTGAGTCACAGCACCCTTTGCACCGCGGCGCTGGCGCTCACAGCCCTGCACCTGCTGTGCACCCCGCCACTATCTCCAGGGATCAGTGTTTGCAGTCACTGGAATAAAGTGCACAAGGTGCTGGAACTGATCACGGGTGGTTTTCTTCTGTTATTTTATCTCAGGCAGGAGGGCAATTATGCCTCCTCCATCCGGTCTAAGGAGTTTGAACTGTTTTATTACTTGGTGTTGATGAAAGCAGAACAAATGGGATGACATGTTTGAAAATACCAGGTCTGTGAAGGATGAAACGGCAGAGCCAGCACGCTCCGACAGTTCCATCCAGCACAGAGATGCCTCTGGGAAGGTTACGAGTGGCAAGCTGGTCATTTCTCTGGCACAGCCCACTTCTGCACAGACGTAAACCAGTGTGTGTCCTAGTTTGCTATGCACTCTGAGCAGCTGCCGTTAGAGTTTCCAGAGGAGCCTGTGGTTGAATAGCAAAGGATCATCCTTCTCAAACTGCTCAAGGGCACCGTCTCCAGGCACATGTGGTGAGGTTGGAGGACACCTGGAAGGCAAGGAGAAACTCCCCACGGTTGAGGGGGAAAGCCGAGAGTGAGACGACAAAAGAGATCGTGTTTCTGTGTTCCAAATTCTCAGATGTTTTGGATTTGCCTGGGAGCCATGAGAGGAATTAGAAAGGGCATTTAAACCAGAAAGCAGTGCATTTCCATGCTCATCTCTTCTTCCTGGTGCAGTGTTGGAACTTTCCTATACTCTTTTATATCCTCCCCCTTCTTCCAAGAAATTCAGATTGGATGTTTGAAGTTGCAGTGTTTCCTGAACATGGTGAATCCTTGTCCTGTTTCATTTGTAGATGACCTTGATGATGTTTATGTTGTGTGTCTGCCTTCATGACTGGTTTCAAAATGCTTGTATATGGAGTTGAGGCTGGTGGGAAGGGGGAAGTTCCTACCTTTTTGTGGGGACAGACTGTAGGAGATGTCATTGAGACACTGACTGTGAGAAACCTCATGGCTGTTGCTGTCCTGCCAGAAGGACAGAGATCAAGCAGTGATCTGAGCAGATGATGGTCTAGACCTGCTGGTTACAAGAACGGCTTCCAGCTGTTTTGATCTCTGTGTGTCAGCGGGAGTGGCAGTAGAAATACAATCAGAGCTCTAGAGGAGATCATAACTGCTGCAGGGACAGTGTCTGCTCCAGAACGTGGTGCTGGGGAATGATGTAGCAGCTTCATGAAAGTGCCAATAGACCCATCAGTGGGGAGGCCACACATCTTGCTGTGTTGGTCCAGGTCTATTCTGTTCAGGGACTACCTGTCATTCCCCTGCCCTCCAGATGAGGGAGAGGGGCTTCCAGAGAAATGTGTGCAGGTCAGCACCCCTCTCTTTGGGAAGGAAAGCTGGAAAGCCTTCCTAGGTAGATGGTATTAAACATGTCATCACCTTCTTGTTTCTTCTCTCACTTTCTGGCTTATTCCAGAACCCTTTGTACCAACAAGTGCTATTTTTAAACTATGTTTGAGGCCAACAAATGTCTTTAACATAATATGTTCTCTTTTTGCAGGATAGAGAACTGCGTCCAGAAGAAATTGAAGGTAAAATTTGTTGTTTTTGTCTCCTTTCTCACTGCCCAGTGAAAACCTATTGGCTGGCCCTGTCATGTTGGCCCCCATGGGTTAAAATAATTTGGGGCAAACCAAAGGAGATGTTTACTGGAATAATTCCTGGAAACCCCAGCAAAAGGAATAATGTATAAAACTGTAAGAGTGCTGACTCTGGAGGAATTTGCATCCATTCCAGATTCTTCAGGGTGGAAAGATAAGTAACGGGATATTGACTGTTAGGAAACTGCTGTCCCCCCAGCTCCCACAGAAAGTGTTGTGGAGCATGATACTATAATATGGTTCCAAAGAAGCTGTTTCACCTGCTAATCCCTACGGTGAAGGCTATATAGTAGAGTGCAGAGGTAAAAGTTGGAAAAACTGACTAGTTGCAGTTTCTTTAGGGAGCACAGTTTAGCAATGAACCATTTGTGATGCTTGTAGTCCGAGCAAACTTTCCTGTAAGGAATGGGTCAGCAGCTCTGCTGACAGAAGAGCTTAACTTTGCTCCAGTCATTGCCTCATGCAGGGAGATCTGGTGGGAAATTACTGAGTATCTTAGAGAGTCTGGCTTCATAAGATGCTGTTGATTCTGGGGAAGTTTCTTGGAATAGGTATTTCAAACTGTCACTGACAATATTGTCCTTCCATTCCTGCAGAATTAAGAGAAGCCTTTAAGGAGTTTGATAAAGACAAGGATGGGTTTATTAACTGCAGGGACCTGGGAAACTGCATGCGGACCATGGGCTACATGCCTACTGAGATGGAGCTAATAGAGCTCTCCCAGCAGATCAACATGAACTGTGAGTAACACACACCCAGCTGTACCTGCCTGTTGCTGCTGTGCCCTGCATCATTGCCTCAGGCTCTCTTGGTCTCTGGCTGCATCTTTTCCTTTGGATTTTCCCCCTCTCTTCTTTGGTTCTGTTTTTCACTCCTTATTATCTCTCCTGTTTGTTTGTGGTCCCTAGAAGTTGATGCCTTTGTTTTTGCTTATCGAAGGGACTGTATAGTCTGTGCTGTATAAGGGAACAGTGAGTGGAAGGGTTGTCCTTCATTCTTATGTTGTCAGATATAGAACTGCCCTTAATGTGGGCAGTCAGACACTGGTGCACAGGTTCTGTGTGTTGTCACATTGAAGCTGCTGTCAGATGGTGTCAGACTGAAGAGTGAGCCTGGGAAGATGGGGATGCTTTGATCAGATGGGTGATGGATGGGCTGTTGCTCTGTGGTGGTTTTTTGTGTACGTGCTGTGTGCCCAGGGATGGGATGTGAGTGAGCTGTGCTGGCAGCATCGGATGGGAGCATCTGCTGCAGTCATGGAAAGATGTGACATATGCATCTGATTCACTGTAACTGTGTTTGTGGCTCTTGTCTTTCACCATCATTTTTTGCCACCTCTCATCTGTGGTAGTGCAGAGTATCACCCTCAGCATGTGGGGAGAAGCATATTTAGTGCATGTTATTTCTGACACGGGATTATGTTAAAAGGACAAGTAACTTGGTCAAGGGAAGGAAAACAGCTGTGGCATACACAACCAGTCACACACAAAAGCAGCTGATAACCCTGGCACACGAGTGCTTGGGAACTGGAGAGTGTTGCTGACAGCTCCCAGGGCACTAACAAGTAAAAGAATAAAAACCAGTTAGATATGCATTAGCTGCTGTAATGGAGCAGGACTGCACCACTGCTGCAGGGCACTGCCCAGGCCATGCAGGAACATCATGCTGTGCCCTTGTCATGTCCTTTGGCACAGGCGCAGCAGAGAGTTGCTGTAAGCACTGGAACGATCAAGCCTCTGATACGTAGTATGTGATGCAATAAGGGTGTGACAATCCATAGTAGCCTAGGATGGAATAGCTTGTGCTCATTCTACCTAGCCCATTATCTGGAAAATACAGGATAGAACTACCTCTGCTTTTCCTTCCACTGTCCCACACCTTCTGTGCTTTGCTTCCTGGAGGGCCAAGCGCACTCTGGGGCACACAGAAATGCAAAGTGAGTGCTGGTCTTGGCTAACTTAAGGAGTCCTTACACACAATCTTTCATCTTGTCCCAAGTGGGTGGCCATGTGGATTTTGAAGATTTTGTTGAGCTGATGGGACCAAAACTTCTAGCAGAGACTGCGGACATGATTGGTGTAAAAGAACTCCGTGACGCCTTCAGAGAGGTGAGTGATCCCTTCTGCGTATCCCCAGAGAGGTGAGCAACACAAGACAGGATAGAGAGAAGACCCACTGGAGAAGAGGAGGAGGAGAGAGCAGCACAGTGGAAGACCTAGAAAGAGCCCAGTCAGGCATGGAATAAGGGAGGAGCAGAGAACGTTGCTAAGATAAGGGAACCCTTGAGGCAAGGAAGAGGAAAACTGATGCAGGCACAGCATTTGCAAGGGATTTCTGAGGAGAAAAGACAGACTGGATCCAAAAGACACCCAAATGAGGAAAAGGAGGGACACGGAATGAATGGAGAAAATATAGGGTGCTCAGGAGCAGGACAATACAAAAACCAACTGAGAGCAAGATCTGTTTCCATTAACTGTATTTCTCCTGCTGGTATTTGTCATGTACTTGCAGTTTGACACCAATGGAGATGGGGAGATCAGCACCAGTGAGCTGCGAGAAGCCATGAAGAAACTTCTAGGGCAGCAGGTGGGTCACCGGGATATCGAAGAGATCATCCGGGACGTGGATCTGAATGGAGATGGGCGTGTTGATTTTGAAGGTGAGAAGGGATCAATGCTTGCTGTCCATCTGCTCTGGTGTGAGTCAGAGTTTCAGAGCAGAAGCTGAAGCAGAAGATTTGCATGCTCAGGGCCCAGGTTTCTGAAATATGGAGAAAAAATTATTTCATTTTTTCAGTCATCTGAATTGTTCATTTGTGTATCATCTCTTTCTGCATCTCAGTTTTGACTGAGTCTCCACAATTCTAGCATGGTAATAGATAGAACCTGTCATAGAGAAGCAGATTCTGGTGCACACATGCTATGCTTGTCATCATTTTATGGGACATTTTCCTTTCTTTAAATCTATTGCAAGAGCTGTGAGGTGGCTGGATTACTTTGGAGAATTCATTTCACCTTCCATTTCCTCTGGCTCACCTTTGTTTCTGGGTTTATAGAGAATTTGTTTCTGTGCCTTTATGCCAGAAGATGGTCACGTGCCAGCTGTGCTCACTAAGACTGCAGATATCTGATCTAGAGGTGTCATGTTAAATCCTAGAGATAATTAATTTCTTCTCACACTTTTCATGCCAGAAGGACTTTGAAAAATAAAAGTGGTCAGGCTACTACCCTAGCCATTAGCTGTGGCAGGAACAATATTAATAGAGCTCAGGGTTTCTGGCAAGGAAGCAGTTGATATCAGACAGCTAAGAAGATATAAGAGCTGGAAGGTGTGAGAGTGTGGCAGGCTGCTTTTTTTCCCTGGTGAAAATCCAGATATCCCTTTGCATTAAGGGTGACGCACAGGAGCTATAGAATTAAAGTAAAATTCACATAATTTTTTTGGCTCAGCAGCATTCCTGGGTCTCCTACATGACAAGGCATCTCAGTCCTCAGGATTACTGAAGCCTCTGAGGGCTTTGAAAATATTAGAATACTACCAGTATCTTCCTAGAAAGTATCTGGTAGCTGCAGTTGTTTTAATGCACTGGCTGATTACATGACAGTAGCTCTCCTTGTTTCCCACAGCTAAATTATGTTAGACAGCTAAAATACATGAAATGCTATCCCAGTATCAATTTTGCTGTGAGTTACCACTTTAGTTGTCAAAGGACACCTCCATCAATGGAAAAGGAGAAGTCAAGGGGGTAATTTCCACTGCCCTCCTCTTTGCAGAGTCATTAGTTTCTCAGCAATTCAAGTACAGAATGAAAAGACATTTATATTTGATGGCATTTACACTCAATTTGAACAACTGCAATTGACTTCACAAACTGCAGGGTGGTCAAGACATAGATCCAGGGTATCCTTGCAGTTAACATGTATCTTTAAAAACAAGAAGTCCCTAAAAGTAAACTTTTCTCTATAAGAATGCCAGTATCTAGCAAAACTCTTGTGCTTTCCCACACTGGTATCGCTGTGAAGTGGCAAGTTTACTAAGAAATCATACTGTGTTCCCAAAACTGTAAATCAAGGTTCCCTGAAGTTACAATGAAGGGAGACAATGCTTGCTGTAGTGTTGCACAAAGAGTTGCTTGTGCAAACAAGACCGTAGGTGGCTGGGAAGGAGTCCAAGGCAATGAATTGACCTGCTAGAGGGATCTTATCACCATATCTAATGCAAGGATTAAAGCCCACGTTGTGTGAGCTCTCAGGGCCATTCTCAGAGCGCAGAGACTTTGCTGGCAGCCTGGGGACTCCCAGTCTCACCCTGGCTGCTTGCTGTCTCCTGGGAATGAGAACTGGCTTGGGGACCATGGATGCCTTCTGGTTCAGGGCTGTCTTGTGTTGTTGCTTGCAGAGTTTGTTCGCATGATGTCCCGTTGAAGATTATTCTCAGCTAAAGAAGAATCAGCACCTTAGAGAGGGCAGAAGAGGACCTAGATGGAGCATCTAGCCCCGATGTTCCTACATGAAGGTTTATCGGCTGGCTGCAATTAGGACATTGCAAGATGACCTGCTGCTCCTCCCTCATGGTGGTCCCCATGCCCCTCCACCCTTTCACACTGTGAAAGACTTGCAACTTCCTCCAACTGGAACCATTCCTTGAAGATGATTGCAGGAAACTGCAGAGCCAGGACTTGCCATGATGCTTTCATGGGATATTTGCAACTTTAGACTCCTCCTCCCCAGCTTTATTCTCCCACCAGCTGCTGCAAAGCAAAAGCAAGAGAAGTCCTCTTGGCTTGGTGGATGAGAGCAAAGCCATTGGGACTGGTGGTGGCCTCAGGGCGTGCTCTGCACTTCTGGATTTCCCTTAGTGAACCGTGTCTGTGTTTGCTGTCTCAGTGTGTGTCTATCTGTGTGGAGTTATTTATGCTTCCCCAACACTTACTTGCATCTCCTGTGGTTATGTTTACCAAGAGTAAATTCAAATATATGTCTTGTGGGGGGAAAGTGATAAATACGCACGTTGAAATGCTGTGGAGCCTGGATGTCCCTGTAAGAGGTGGTGGCTGGGCTGGGGGAGAAGGCCGTGGGCAGATGCACACCCCAGTGTCTGCACTGGGATCCAGAGGCAAGCCCTTGCCACAGGAAGGGGAGTCAGTGCTGGCCACTAAGCCTGTGCCAGGACTCTGCCTTCCCTCCCGCTGTCCCCATGGCCAAGGAGGTGCCTCGCAGTGAGGGCAGTGCCAAGTCCCCCCATCCCTGCATCCATCCCACTGGCGTGGGCACAGGGGAGAGCTCCTGCAGTATTGTGGGAAGGAACAATGGGAGAAAGGGCCCGGGGGGGAGCTGGGTGGGAAGGGGATAGGCAGCAGTAGCCAACCTCACCCTTTTCAGATCATTTTAAAGACAACTGTGAGCACATGTATAGTGGGACTATGCTGTGGGAGCTGAGCTGTAGGTCCACTGGTGCTGGGGATTGGCTAGGAGCCTCCTTGTGTGGCAGTGCCCTGCTCTCCAGCCTCTTCACACTCAGAAATGATGCATGTGTCTGCAGCAGGGACCACAAGAGCAGTCTCCAGCCCTACCAGCTGCCTCCAGACACATCAGATCTCATCCTCCTTCCCCCAGGATGCTCCCAACCTACCACTCCCTTCCCCTACTCTACCAGACCTACACTTGCCTCCTTTCTATATGCAAAGGTTCAGTCATAAGTTACCAGGATTAATATCTGCTTAGCTTCAAAGGGCACCATCATCACAGTGTGTTTCTTGGTGGGATTGGGAGCTGTTTTCCTCTTGGTTGCCTCCTTACTTAAACTGGGAGGTCAAGGACCAATATCTTCCTGCTTCCTGCAACTCAAATCTTTCACTTCTGAGGTTCTCTTTCAAATTCTTGGGGTCCACAAATCCATATCCCAAAGGAGAATTTTCTCTTCTGCTTTCCTGTTGCTGTGCCAACCAGCATAGCTGTAGTGATGGCTGGTGCTCTGGTAACAGAAAAACTATGTTTCTCCATATATTTGTGTGTGTGTGCGTGTTTACTTGTGTTTGCACAGGTGTGTGCACTAGGAAGGGTTTGTGTGTGTGCACATAAAAGCAAGGAGTGCAGATGGGTACCTGGGAGTGCAGCAGTAGAGGAGTTTGTATGCAAGTGGGTGTATGCAAACTGTGTGTGTTTATCTATGGAGCTGGTCCCATCTTGGAAATGTGGGTGTGAGCCAAGAAATTGGAAAATGGATATTTACAGATCTCCACATTTACTGGCACGGCAGCTGTATTGTTGAGGGTGATATTGGAGATGAGGGTGATAAACTGAACAGAGTTCAGAGTCCTGGTACATTATAAATGTGTTCAGGGTAACACCGGGGAGGGGGAGCCGTGTGCAGGCTTGTGTCTGTCAGAGGGAGTGCTGCTACACAGCTGTGCTTCACTTGCAGTGAGCCCATTGAGGAAGGAGCTGCTGGTGCATGTGGAACAGGAGGACAGCTGTGCTGCTGCCTGTGTGCTGCAGAGTGCTGTGCCTGCCTGTGGCCACGGCTCAGGGCATATGCCTTGTGCCAGCCTGCATGAGCCCAGTCAGAAGCCACAAGTGCGGTGGCTTCCTCTGCCTGCTCCTTCCCAGACCCTGCCCTGAGCAGTTGCATCTTTTGCCTGCAGCATCAGATGGCAGGACGGTCTTTATTTAAAATGGTTACCCCGTTTCTAGAGGCTGGATTGATCCACAGTGCAGCATCACAGTGGCTGGGCATCTTCCCTGCAAACTATGGCCATTTTTGCTTCGGCAGGTCCCTGTGTTTGTAGTGTGGCAGAGCTGTGCCTGCAATCCCAGGAGTACTAGGCAAAGGGTGGCTGCAGGACACCTTTGTGTCATTGCAGAGGCAGTCCTGGAGCTGCAGCTACTTCTGAGGAGAGCTGAGTCTGCCAAATCATCTGTAGCTCTTTTCTGCCAGGTCTCACCATGATACAGTGAACAGGTCAGACGGGGCAGGTCTCAAAAGCCTTCTTTTTTTCTTTCTTCCACCAGAAGCTCTTGAGCTCCTGCTGCTAGCCTGATTTTACTTTCACAACAAACCCCAAATAATCCCAGGGAATTTTACTATTTTCTTGTGTAGACTGGGGCTGAGATTAAAGCTCAAATCTAAATAATCTAATTCCAGAGATAATCCCTTTGCTTTCATCTCCAATTTGGTACCAGGGAGGCTTCCAAGGAGCTCTACATGGCAGGGCACAGCTGTTCCCTTGTGGGCACCTCAGCCTTGTAGCCCTGTGCCATTTGAGAGGTGGCTCAGGCAGTGGGGCTGGCTGACACTGATTTCTTAAATGTCTCATTAGCCATGAGGCCTGTTTCTGACCCACACATCCTTGCTGCTCTTTTTGGACATCCCAAATCCTGATCCCATTTTCCAGCAGGAAATGGCTGATACCCTAAACATGTACCCCTCATTGCTCGTGAACAATCAGGGTGGTAGGTAGACCAGGCAGGACTGGTTCAAGACAGTCATTTTGGCACAGCTGCCAGGGGACAGGGGGAGATCAAGGGATTGAGAAAATGACCCTGAGCCTTTCCTTTGTAGGTTACTGGTGTAAATCCAGCCTGCATCGAGGGACTGACTGATGGCTCAGTAACAGGATGGAGCCTTTGACATCTGAGGCACAAACTGGCACTGAGTTGCTGGTGTGACAGCAAGTATTGATTCGGAGCAGCAGTGTAGGACACCATGGACACAGGCCAAACAGTGTCTGCCACCCTCTGCCAGGAGCTGTGACCAGCCCGTGAGCCAGGGCAAGGGCTCCTCTTGCCCCTAGATGAGCCACTGTCCATCTACTCACTGCTGTCCACAGCCACTGTCCCTCCTCATTGCTGCTCAGTTAATTCCTCTTGCTCTGTGAAGCACTACTGATTCTTGGGAAATGATCATCCAAGCTAGTTTTTAGAAAATGCTCAACCTGGGGATACTTGAAGTGTTTATGTACTTCAAAGTTGTGTTCCTGACCCACACATCACAGTTTAAAGTGTAGGATTACAGAGGATCACTTGTAATCAGCACAAATGAGCTCTAATGAGGCCTCCTTCAGCCTCACCAACTGGACAGCATTGTCCTGGCCACAGCTGCTTGCACTCCTTTGGTAACAGAACTTGGGGGACACCCAACAGGTCACAAACACAGCAGGGATACAGGAGATTAGCCTGGATTTTATCAGATGCTGCCAGGGCTGGGGTCTGTAACGCTGCAATGATTTGCCAGGAGTCAGCATGAGGTGGCTGAATCTGGAGAGGTGCTAAGCAAGCACGTTTCATGCTGCTGATCTGGATGTGGTTTCCTAAGGCACCCTGTAGTTTTAGGAACCCCTTCCTGGCAGCAGCGCTGGTGGGGGAGGGCAGCAGTGCCATGTCTGCCCTGGCCCAGTTATACCATGAACCCAAGAACAGATGTCACAGCAGCAGGAACATGCTTTGGGGTCCACTTCAACCTGGGCAGAGCAGACTGGGGAGCAGGGGGTGGGTGGTTACACATTACCCCAAACAGTTCACTTCTCCAAGACTGCGTCTGGTTAAGAGGCCCGCAGGTGCATTACAAAAGCAACAAATGCATTTAATTCTCAGTCTGCAGCTCCAAGTCTTTATTTATAAAAGCAAATGCCTTGTGAAAGACTTGAATTAATAAAACATCACTGAGACTTAGAAGAAGCCACTGCTAATGCAGCCGGTGCCAGGAGCACGGCCCTGAGGCCTGGCCGGTATCTGATGCCTCAAAGAACACCGTGATCAGACAGAAGGGCAAGCATTAAGTTATCTGCTCCCGCTTTGAGTAGGGAGTGAGTTTCATTCGACCTCCACCTGGGATATCTCACTCCAGCCAAGACCGTGCCAAGGTCCTCCGGGAAAAAACCCCAGGATTTTTACATTCTCCTATAAAGTGCAAGCCAGGGATCAGCCCGCTGGCAGTGTCACGGTCACTTCCCCGCCTTCCCCTTCCCGGGCCGCTTTGTTCTCAGGCACATAATTGTGGTGCAAGGTGCCCAAGGTGCTTGCACGCCATCGGCCGCTTCGCTCCTTACCGGGCGGGCGGCAGCTGCCTATTCCCTTACTCCATGGTAAGAGCGACCGGGAGAACCAGCGTGTTCTGCCAAGGCAGCGAGCCGGGCTTGGGAGCTGCTGTTCAGAGCACAGCGGGCATGGAGTTACCGGGACGGGGCGAGGAGCCACCCCCGACGGCGGCGGAGCTCCCGCTGCCCCAGCTCCGCTTCCAGCCCCTTCCCCGAGCACGCCGGGTCCGCTCCGGTCCGCGCTGCCGCAGCGCCGCCCGTTGCCCCGGCAACCCTGGGTCTGCGCTTCGCGCCGCCGCCCCACCGTGCTCCGCGTTCCGCCGCGCTGGAGCCCCGCGATTGGCGGCGCGGAGGGGCGGGCTTTGCCCACCGGCGGCCAGCGCTCAGGGCAGCTCGCAGGGCTGTCCCCGCTCCGGGGAGCCTCGCCCGTCCCCGCCGCTCCTTCTTGGGGGAGCCGGCTCCATACCCGCTCCGCTCCCTGCGCGGGCGGTACCGGCCCCGGGCACCCCGGCCCGCAGGGACCCGGCTCCCCGCTCCGCTCCCGCCGCCGTCCCCGCGCCGCTCAGCCCAGCCCGCCCC
>VZTR01032500.1:365970-379606 GCA_013400775.1 Chaetops frenatus | reverse complement strand
CGGGTCTGTGGATGTTCCCGCAGGACGGCGGGGGCTCCTCTCCCTCAGCCGCCCGGGGACGGTCACGGCTCGAAGGCAGCGCCGGCACGTGTCACCCGCGGGACCGCGGCCACCCTCGTCCTCCCGCCGGGCCCAGCTGGGGCCGCATCCCCCGTCCCCGTGGCGGCGCGGGCCCGGGGCCCCAGAGGCGGCGGGATGAGCTCTGCGGGATGGTGTTCCTGTCCTCGGCCTGCGGGGTTGTGTAATGTCGGAGGGGAAGTAGCTCTGCGAGGGCTGGAGTGGGATTTCGGCTGGAAAAGCGGCGGGATCGGTCAAGCTGCCAGCCCTGNAGCCCTGCCGCGTGCGCCCGCCGGTCTCTTTTTCTCTCTCGTTTTCCACTGAAGAGCCCGTGTTCCACAGCAGGATCCGCCAGTTCGCAGCCCTGTGCGCAGCACGCTCGGTGCAGCGGGAACAAGCTTTTCCAGCCCTCTGCAGCCGGATCCAGGTCGCGCACGATGTGGGCTGATGCTTGCAGCATTTTGGTCCCGGCAGCGAAGAGCACAGGCTGCTCGCTGGAGCCGCGGTGCTGGGCCCGGCAGGGGGAAGGTGCAGCCGGGCTGGTCTGCTCCATGCCCCAGTCGTGTCTGCGTGTTAAAGGGCAGGGACACGAGCGGAAGTAGAGGCAGATGGGAGATCGTCGGCTGCTCTAACTACTAAGTCAGTAAAATCTTCAGCCTACCATTTAGGACACGATGGAGAACTAATATTGCACTTGGGTTACCTTTTCCTACTCGCCCCAAGACCACCATAGTTTGAATTGTGCATGTTTCTGATAATTGGTGTACCAAAACTTAGTCAGTTCACTAATATATTGAAAAGCTAGCTGTGCTGAGCTGCTCTGCTGTCAGTTACAGGTGAGTGGTAGAATGTGGAGAAGATGAGCTCTCTTTTGACTTTTGAGTCTAACCTTTGCTGTTTCCATGTAGCATGGTGAGGATTTTTCTGTGCTATACAGCTGGAACTGCTATTGCTTACCCTGTAAGTGCCTTCCCAAATGGAGAGCCTTTTGGGCACAGTGGATGCAATGGAGGTCACATTTAAATTCTAATGCAGTTTTTCACACCCGTGGAGGCTGTTGCCCCAGTCACACAAGGTGCCCTGACCTCTCACATGTGTGACTTGAATGTCCTTGTGGACTTGGACTATTTATTTTTGAGTGACATTTGAGTCACATTGTGACATGCACTTCCTTTGTGGAAAGCCCATGGTGTCTCCTCTGAGCAGCAGTTTGTTACAGTAATCCTGCTTCAGTCAGTGGTGCCAGGCACAGTGGAGACTTTACCCCTTTGAGCTCTCAGCTGCTTTTCCTTCAATGGCTTTTTGTTGCACCATTGTTCGTTTACTCTGGGTTCCTCTCTTTGTTGATAGACATGTGAGGGCTACAGCAGAAATATATGGCTGACTGAGAGGAAATGACCTAGGGATAGTAATTCTGGGCTGTACTGCCTCTGGGCAAATTAAAACCTTTTTTTTTTTTTTTTTAAGCCTCCATGCAGCCGCTGTGCCCTAAAGGACTGACTGTGCTGATGGAAATTACGGAATAAGCAGGTGCCAAACATAGTTGAGTTACAGCTTGGTGTGTACTGCTTGCTCCCAGTGAGCACCCGGTGTGCTGTAAAATCCATCTTGCCTCCACAGCTCTGTCAACAGAGCTCTGACATGCAGGTGACAGGTCTTCCTCTCCAGTTACCTTCTTGGTTATTAAAGGACTTTCTTCCTGTGCAGGCTTTCTGTTAATAGGAGCTGACTTCTGTGGAGTCCTTGGTTTGCTATCACTGTAATCTGTAGCTGGCCCGAAATACCTGCGTGGGAGGACAGGTTAAACTTTTCACCCTCTGTATTTCTGGTGGTTAGAGTCTTCAGTCTTTATGCCCAAGTGGTAAAGAGAAGTGGAAGATTGCCTGAGCAGTGCTGTGTGAAACAGGAGACCAAGAACTGGCATTCATTTCCTCTCACTCGTTTGCATTGGCTCCGACTTTGGCAACGTGCGCTGGGTTAGCTGCTCTTGCTTTGTCTTGGCCAATGCAGTGTCTGTTCCCATGGAAATGGGGGTGGAAGAGGTAAGTGTCAGCAGAGAACTTCGTCTGGATCAACTTCTTTCTGAAGTGCCAGTGGACAGATGGTGTCCACAGTCTTCCCTCCTGCCCCTGCTTCGCTGGGGAATTGTTTGATGTGCAGCTCTGGAGGCATTGCGTCAGTTTACATTTTTACAGGAACCCTGACACCATAGCATACCAAGTGGGGTTAAAGTTTTTGGGGGCTGTTGTAGAGGTGGTGGAACACTGAAAAGAGGCAAATTTTGTGACTTCTCTCACTTTGTCAGTTATTGTCCTATTTGGGAATGGTGTTTGGGCCCTTCTCCAGGGCCTTTCAGGTGCAGACAGCACCCATTTCAGCTGGGTGGCTCTGAGAACATCAGCTGATGGTGCTGCTGGTGTTCTTGAAATGCTTGTGTATCTTTCTTGCTTTGTCCATCCCATCTTCATGCTGACAGGTATTGTGGGGCTGTGGTGAGAAGGGCTTTAGAGATGCCTACTGCTTCCCACCCTTCTGCCATTGCCCAGGCTCTTAGTTGGGGGGGATGGGTCTCTAAAGCCTGATGCTATCAACTGCTAACTTCAAATCTGTTGTGTCAATGAGTCGAGTCAGTCCTATGCTAACTGTTTTAGTTTTGTACTGGGAGTATGAAATTTGAAAATATTGTAAAAATATTCTAGGTGTTTTCAGTCTTTAAAGCAAGAGCCAGTGGCCAAGTCCTTTGCCTTTGTGTAGTGTTTTTGAAACAGGCTTTTCTTTGGGAAATGATGTGAGTGAGCTGACTGTGGCTTAGACTGCAGCAGTCTCCAGACCTGTTTTCCTACATTTCTTTGATTTTGGGGCTTTGGCTTCTTGTACTTCTACTCTGGTAGTGCTGCCACCTGGTCAGAGCAAGCAGGGGAGATGGGTCTGATGGGGTGTAAGTGCTAATGCCAGTTACAGAGTTAAGCACTTCAAGAGTATATAAAGTGTTTCTTCCTCAGAATGTAACCCTTCCTCTCACTCTTTCCAAACCCAGCTTCTGACTATGGTATGAAACTGCCAATCCTGCGGTCCAACGCGGAAGATCAGATTCTGTACCAGACAGAGCGTTACAATGAAGAAACCTTTGGCTATGAAGTTCCCATCAAAGAAGAGGGTGACTATGTGCTGGTGTTGAAGTTTGCAGAGGTCTATTTTGCACAGTCTCAACAGAAGGTAAGCAATAGGTCTTTGTGTGTCTCTGACATGAGTTCCTGGCTAAGACTGTGTGCTCAGGTTGTCTTTGCTGCTTTGCATGCTGGAGGAAGGAGTAAGGCACTAGTTTTTAACTTAGGTTTTAACTTCTCACAGGCTCTGAACCTTTAGAGCCCTCTTCCTTATTCCAGCTATACAGTTGGACTGGAAAACTTAATTTCAAAGTATTCAAACAAACGCGTGCAACTAAACATAACTAACATTAGAGTTTTACAACCTAGAGTTCTACAAGTTTAGGCTGTGCTGGCTTTGAGAATTTTTTTTCCTTTTTCTTGAACACTTACTTCTGACTTTACAGCATAGTTATGCTGGAGGAGGTATTGCATAGATTGAAGCAGGGAGGTGGTCTGGGTTAAATAGGCTACTCAAAACAATTTTGATGAATGTAATAAGACTTGATACTGGTTCGGTCAGATCTTGAAAGCAGAGTTAAATTGAACTGCTTTTTGCTCTTTAGAGAAGAGTAATCCTTGCCCACTTTTGTAAACCCTCATGTACAGAAGTGAAAACAGAAGCAAACAGAACCCAAAACCCTGTGATAAATTGGGGTAGGAGTGGTTTGTGTTTTACTCTGGCTTTCCTCTGGTTCCATCAGCTTCCTTAGGGCTGATCTCCTTAAGCACTGTGCTGCCTTCCTGCCAGAGAAGTATTTCAGGGAGCAGAACTGGTGGGGCCAGTTTACAGAACGGATGCAAAAAGCAGCTTCAGATTAAACTGAAAGGTTGAGGCATCTTTGGTTCCTCTTCCTTCATGTGGTTCTGCTGGGATTCCCCAGGTGCTGCATGAAGTTTGAGTCATTACAGCCCTGAGGAGGACTTTCACTCTGAATTCACAGATGTGGTTAGCAGTTAAACATTTTACCTCCTTCAAACAAGCTGTGTTCTTCACCAGCTTGTTTCCTCTTCTCTGTTCTGCTTCAGGCTGTTACCTAGAAATGGCCTCATTCCCTAGGGTGTGGTGTATCACAGCCACCCCAGAGTGGTAAGAGCAGGTCTTCAGACAGGAGAAAAGTTGTGAAAGAGAAGCATGAATAAACCAAAATAAAACTGTGCTGTCCTCAGGTCTGAACAGCAGATGTAGGGGCTGTTTTAAAAGAAGGAGGCAGATTTCAGGGTATTTGAAATCATTGTTAACACTTCAGTGTCTTTGCCTGGCTGCTTTTGGGCTCTGAATCCTTCCCAAAGGGGTGGACCAGGGCATGTTACAATGCTTTCTGGTCCTGGGTGCATAAAAACCAGAGACCTTTCCTGTTCTGTTCCCATTTCAACTGTCACGTGCCTGAATCTGCTCTGACTCTCTGTCATTTCTTCCACCCTGAAGGTATTTGATGTTCGCTTGAATGGCCACGTGGTGGTGAAAGACTTGGATATTTTTGACAGAGTTGGACACAGCACAGCTCACGATGAGATCATTCCCATGAGTATCAAAAAGGGAAAACTGAGTGTCCAGGGAGAGGTTTCAACATTCACAGGAAAGCTTCACATTGAATTTGTAAAGGTAATAAGCTTTGCAGGGCAGAGCCTTGATCTTCCCTTTCCCCTTCTTCCCCAGTCATGTGATGCAGCTGTGCTGGAGGAGGAGAGGTGTTGGTAGGTGGGGAGACCATTCCTTGTCTCAGAGCTGCAGCACTGACTGCTGCCTTTGCTTTTTCTAGGGCTACTATGACAATCCAAAAATCTGTGCCCTATACATCCTGCAAGGAACAGTGGAAGGTAAGCACAGTTCCTGAGCCAGAAGGCTCTTCCCCCTTGGAGAGCAGCCTGTTGCTTCTCAGACTATGAGATCATAGCTCTTGCTGACCCACATCTGCCAAAATTGTTTCTCTTTCACTGAGTTCCCACAGAGTGCAGTTGCAGAGTGAAGTAGGTGTGTACTGTCCTCGTTCTCCTCTAAGTCACAAAGCTTGTGTTATTTTGGAGAGAGAAAAATCACTTTGTTTTGGAATTTCCTGTATATGGGGTAGGGAAGAAGGGAACATGTCTGGTCAGTCTCAGCTTATAGCTACAGATAAATACCCTTTGGCCTTGGATGTCAGCAGCAACCCTGCAGACAAATAATTTACAGTTATTTTAGCTAGTGCTTAAGTATTTCTTACCTGGAGCTTTGTTTTGCCTTCTCAGCTTGAGGACAAGGCAGTGTTTTTTCTCAGATACGGGTTCCTCTGGATAGCTCTGGGGAGTGCTGGAAAGGTCCGTGTTCTTTCATTACCCTCTATAACTGAGCTGGAATTGAAGGCCCTCTAGCTCCTGAACTGGGAAGGTTTAGGATCCCTCTCTGACCAAAACATCCATTTGCTTTACTATGAGTTAGGGATGGTGAGGTGCTGCTGAAGATTTGGTAAGAACCTTGTGGCCAGGTGGCACCTGCAGCTCAGGCCCCAGACTCAGAAGGCTGGATTTGAGTGGAGCTTGGCCATGCTGCTCTCACAGCTCTAGCCTTGGGGGGTGCAGTGATGTGGAGTAGGACTGTTTATGGAAAGGATTTTTCCCGTTCCTGTTTGCACCTGTATCTGCTGGTCCTGCTGGCAGCAGGTGCTTGTTCTTGACTCGATCTTACTGAGCAGCTGCAGTATCTGAATGTGTGCTCTGAGTGTGCTTTTGTGCATTAACTTGTCTGTGTGACACGTAGATGGTGTGGAAGGAAGTTTTTCTGCAGGCTGGATCCTTGGATGCTCTTATCATGCAAAGAGAAGAAATAGTGGTGTGATCCTCTGTAGTAGATGTTCCTTTCTTCTGGGGTGTTCTGGTTGTGGTTTTGATGGGGTCTCAGGTGCCCTCTTGCTGATGTTTGTGTTGGATTGGGGAGAGGGGAAGGAGGTGTCTCAAGTGATCTCCCAATTTACATCCTGCCTGCTTGCAACCTTTTGTCTTGTTCAACAGATGTTCCAAAGCTGCAGCCACACCCAGGTCTGGAGAAAAAAGAGGAAGATGATGATGAAGATGAATATGATGATGGCTCCAGTGTCAAAAAACAGGCAAATAAGAACCGGGTTCAGTCAGGCCCACGCACACCAAACCCCTATGCCTCAGACAACAGCAGCCTCATGTTTCCTATATTGGTGGCCTTTGGTGTCTTCATTCCTACCCTCTTCTGCCTCTGCCGATTGTGAGAGCAAGCCCCACAGTGCATCAGCCCAGGGGCTGGGAGGGAAGGAGTTGGACCAAATATGGTTGCTTTCAATTTCTCCATATTGTTCATAATTTAAGGGAAAAAAAAAAAAAAGATGATTCATTTGGAATGAATAGCAATGAATAGCAGGTCCAGGTAAGAGGGAGCTTACCTTCCTCCTGCCAGCAAGCAGCAAGGCCCTCGCCTTCCCCTTCGCACCATGTGCAGCCTCTGATTCTCCCTGGGGCATCCAAGAGTGAACTGAGTCCTGGCTGGGTGTGTACTGGGCCACTGAAAGCTGATGCTACCAGTCCTGGGCCATGTCCCACACTGGGAGAAAGCCATGTGCTGTAGGATCTCTACCTTTACTGGGTGGAACACGGTTCCTTAAGCAGGAAAGCAATTCCTAAAACAAGGCCGGGGTACACATTTTGTCCAGGAGCATGGAAGCGTTGTGGTGCTGTTGGGTGTCAAGCAACTATGGAGGACAGAGCCTGGCTCAGCATCTCCCTGAATGTGTGCTACACGATGTATGGTACTCACCTGCGTAAAGATACCAAGGCTCCAGCCCAGCCTCTGTGGAGATGGTCCCTTCCTAAGACTGCAACCTGCGCCAGGAGCAGAGGGATTTGTCTGGCCTGATTTGCTGCACCAGTTGGGAGAGACTTTCCTAGTTTGGCAATTGCAATGTTTGTTCCATCGCAGAGGGATTCTGCTGTAGCCTGCGAGAGGCTGCCGTTGTTAGCGTCTGATCAGATGCACTTGTTTTCTGTATTGATTATGGCTTTTGTTTCCTTTAATATCCTTTTATTTTCAAAGGTTTTGTTTTAAGCCCAGTTCCTTGTTTTGCCTTTTCTAGCAAGTGACCTCTTCTTCTTTGGAAGAAGCTGAGAATCAGGTGAACTAGAGAGGAGGTTCAGGACTTGTTCCTTAACCTTCCTAATGGTGAGCTCCCTTCTCCGTGACTCTAAACAACCTGTGCTGTAGGACAGAGCAGAGCAACCTGGTGGATGCTTCTTGTGGTCTCCCATTCCCTCTGCAGGAACCAGCCCTGCCTGTGGCAGTGAGAAACGGGTCAGTGTTTGCAGTGAGTGAGTGAGTTTGGCCTTTTGCATACCCAGGCACTGTAGTGAAGGGGCAGACATCCAGCATTTCAGTCCTGCAGAGCAAGGTGTTTCGTTGCCATCCAGAGATCTTGAAGTGAGCAATGCATTGGAGACAAGGTCACCATCTTCCCCCAGGGATATTTCTGCAAGAGGCTTCTGTTTCCACGTGCAGAGTCCGTGCCTGCTTGACAGAGGCTGAACAGAGCAAAAGCCACTGCTGTGCCTGCTGGTCCAGGGCTGCAGGCCCTGAGGAACTGCCTTCTCACAGTCTTGGCCTTCAACATTTTGAGCATTTCTGGTTGGCCAGGAGAGAGATGCTCTGTGCTGGAGCAGGATCTGTCCCAGGCAGGGTTGGGGTTTTGTGGATCAGGTTTGTTGCTGCTGAGCTCTGGGCTCACAGAGTGCTTTACCTCATGCTCTCTCTGTTGTTTCACAAGTGTTCTGTCTTTACCCGAAGCAGTGGCACTGAGTGGTGACCTCCTGCTGCTCTGCCTCTCTGGGCCTGCATTTTCCTGCTAGTTGTTCCTGGGTTTGATCCCCTGCAGTAGCTCGGCCTTTCTTTGAGCTGGGCCCAGGCAGCTGAAGCCTTTGCTTCCTCCTAACTCTCAAGCTGTGGTAGGAGCTGTCAGCTCAGGGGCTCCAGAGTGGAAGCTGGGGGAGGTGACAGAAGGCTGCTCTCTGCAGCAGTGCCACTGAACCTTGCCTTTCTGATCACACACATCACTGCTACAGGCCTGACCCTAATTTTGCATCTGTGAGCTGAAAAACAAGCAGGACCTTAATTATCTCCTCTCCAGCTGCCCAAGGGGTAGTTTGGGAAAGAAGGGAGTCCCTGCCCCAGTTAAAGGAGAATACAGGCTTTAGAGAGAGCAGATCTTGAAGAACAAACCTTAGGATGAAACGTGGTAAGATTGAAGTTGTCTGCTTCATCTTCTGGCTACTGTTAAAATCCTAATACTTATAAAACTATTATAAAATATGAGCTCTGATTTGTTCAGTGACAGTGCTTGCAGGGATTCTCCAGCGTTTTTGGGATTGCTCTAACTGGAGCAAAGAGACATTTAGATCTCTATCAGTTTTGAGAACCATGAACTGTGCTGATTTGTTAAGCAAAGAACCCGGGGTTGAAAGCAGGCGTCTCTCTAAGGAGCTGCTCTCCTCCAGGCCTTTTAGGGTGCATTTTATTTGAGCATCCTTGAAGCAAGGAATCACTCAGCCTCTTGTGGCTCACCCAGTAATCTCAGCACCTTGCCTGCCATGGAAGAAAGGGTGTGTGTTTTGATGTGCAGAAGTTGGAGACAACTGGATAGTTTATCCCAGGCTCTGCTGGCAGCCAGGCCACCCATGAGGTGCCACCAGCTGCCCCAAGGCAGAGCTGTGCAGGGTGTAATCTGCTTTGTTCCAGTCACTCAGTTCAAATGAATTTGTCTTATCTGAATAAGAATAGGGAGGAGAAATAGTTCATCCTTCATGGCTTCAATTTAGTTGTTTCGACTCTGGTTTTATGCATCTTTCTAACTACAAAGCTGGTTTTTGGGGGGTTCCTGACCCTGTTAAGGTTCTATGAGCAGTTTCCTTCCTGGTCCATCTCCTCCTGACAGGGTTGCTTTGCTAAAGAGCCTTCAGACAAATCATGTGGGAGCACTGAGGATGGTGGGGGATGGCCAGTCAGCACTTTGCTGGGAATGGAGTACTCCAGCTCCCCTGGCCATCTCTCTCTAGTATCTGCAAGCCAGACTGAGGGGTGTAATGAGGTACCTGGTCCTGACCAGGGAAATAAAAAGTTTGGGCTGGGTGTTGCTTTCCAGAATGGGTGTTTGAGGGAATATCCAAGGCACTGTTTAACTGAGACAGGTCAGAGACAAGCCTGTTTGTGCTGATTCTTCCACCAGCAGCAGGCAGATGGAGCACAGCTATGTGGGGAGCTGGGTCAGAACAGACCCTGGCTTGATTTGTGTTGTGTAGAGAGGGGCAGATAAGGCAATTTTAATAAAGCTTCCACTTAATAAAGGGAAAATCACTATCTGTCATGTTTCAAGCCTGGATCCAGCCTCAGCATAATGGTTTTGAAGCTTATTTTAATTGTCCCATCAGCCCCTCCTTTAAGCCAGGCCATTGAAGTCTTATGTGTGTGTGACTAAACATCTCTGACCCTTTTGAGTGTCCCAGGTGGCAGTGAACAGAAAGCCAAATGAATTCCCTTCTCTTTTTGGTGCCTTTGTCTCAGGCTTTTAATAAAAGTCTATTTGAAGGAGCTTCTTTTTTTTTAAGGAGCTTCTAAGTTTTTTCTTTTTCTTCAAGGGACAGGCATTCCCTGCCCTTGAGATCAGATGGGGACTGTCTCCCTGTCCCCAGATTCCAGCTCTGGAGATCACAGGTGAAGCAGAGAATTGTGAGCAAGTATCTTTATTTCCAGCCCTTAAAGACAATTGAAGAAAAGTCTAGCAGAGGATAGAAGAACTGGAAGAGCTCCTTCAGGTCTGGTCTCCCCCAGAAATCTCCTGAAGGCAGGATGGAGAACTTCCAGACAGTCTGGTGCCTGGGTGTCTGTGCAGTTCAGAGCTGAGTGAGTCACACTGGGCCCTGGTAGTTGTGTGGCACTTTCAGCTTCTGGGTGCAGAGTGGGGCTCAGGGGGTCCTGCACCCCTAATTTACTTGCACAGGGCTTTCCCAGTGCTGCTTAGGTCTGAACAGAGCAGGGACCTGTGCCTTGTCCCTTGGCCTTTAAGTTGAAATGGGATTGCCACAGCCAGGGAAGTGTCTTGCTCCAGGAACTGTGCTGAACAAGCCTGTTGCTGATAGAAAACAGCAGGAGGGAGAGGGCCATGAGAGCAGCTTCAGCCCTTGATGTGAGACAGATTCTGAGCAGCTGCGAAGTACCAAGTGTGTCAGGCTCTGTTTGGTGCTCAAATGTGGGAGAGATCCGTCTGCTTCTCACATGTATGGTGGGGAGGGAAATATGCTGAGAATCCAAGGGAAATGGGAACTGGGCCAGCACTGAGCTAATTTACCTACTGGCACTTCTGCATCTCCACAACAAATGCCAAAGCCTAATACAATTCAAGGATGCTATTTTAACGTCAGCCTGGTTCCACCAGTCTGTCTCCACTGGCTGGTCCCAGATAGGCTCACACAAGTATTCTCAGCAGCACAAACACACCAGGCTGGAGCTGTGCAGGCTCAGAAATGTGGTCACACGGATGGGCCTCCTGTGCTGCACCCCTGCTTCATGCTGCCCAGCGGGTCTGGGGCACGTGCATTCACCTTGGATCCAAATGGATTTGACCCAGGAGTATTGTAGCATTGAAAGGTGCTGGGCTGGATGGGAGAGGTGAAAGCAGGTCCATGTCTTCCGGGACTCTGGCTTGCTCAGAGTTTATTGCTGTATATTAAATACTATTTTTGGAGATTGAGGGGAAGATGAGGGTTGGGAGGGATGTGATGGTGCTGTCCCCAGTCTGATTGGTGGGATGCTACTGCAGGTTACTGATAGGTTTAGATTTTTTTTTCCCAAAAAGTGCTTTATTTTAAAAAAAAATACATATCAACAGAACAAGTGCTTTCCTCCCTCCTAGAAACTGCTGGCTGATTTGAAAATGTGAATAATCTTTTGCAGACATCAAAGGACTCTGCTAAAGAGTTTGTGTGATGGAGATTTGAAGGCAAGGGGCAAAGTGCACCAGTTTAGCTGGGTGGAGTGTGAATCCAGGAAATGGTAGGATCTCTGCCCTGGAGTTGTTTTCAGTCACACTTGATGGGGATGTGCTCTCCTGGGCTACCATGGCTGTTCTGTCACACTCTGGCAGCTCCTGAACTGGAGTTGTGGAGTGAAGCAGTGGCTGGAAACTTGCTGGCAAGTGGGAGCTTGAATATTTTGTGGTTTCCTCGGGAGCTCCATGCATTTGATGCTTCCCCCCTTGATAAGCAGCTGGGTTGGTAAAGCAGCCCTGGAGCCTGTGAGAGCAGAGGCAGGATGTGTGTGTGCTCCATGCCAGCAGGCAGCAGCCAGGACTGAGAGCTGGTGGTGCTCCCTGGTTCCCATTGGGGTAGAAGCAGTCAGCCTTGGCACATGGTCCCACCACTCCATAGTGCCTGGCTGTGGAAGTGTGCAAGTGACCTGTGCCACTGGCATTAAGGACACATCACAAACTACTTAAAGCTGCAGGTCTAAATTGTCTGTAAAGGCTGAAGCAGTGTGGGGAGAAATCTCCCTCTGTACATGTCACCAGAACAAGGGTTTTTTGAGGAGGGTGTTTTATTTTACTGCCCATTGCTTTATAACTGCCCATTGTGTTATAACAACTTGCAGTGACATTTTTTAGTTTGTTTTGCAGCAAGCTTGGGCCCTAGGTGAAAAGCACAGATATCTATTTCTGACTGTATCGGCTTTGCAGGGACTAGTTTGAGGGAGATGGGCATGAGGGTGGGTTATTTTATTTTTGGTACACGGTAGCAGTTTTATTTTCTAATTTCCCCAGGATGTTTGGTTGAGGGAATGTTGTGAAATCGACTGTCTGGCAGTTTAACCAGCAGTGTGCTAAAGGAAAATAAACAAAATTATATTGTCACTTGGATGAGATGGTCCCTCTTTTCTGGCGGTGGGTGCAGAGGAGCCCCCTCTGGTTTACAGCTGCTCGAGGGAGGCTGAGCCCGGCTGACTGCGGGGGAACATCCTGCTGCTGCCTCCACTACGGCCATGGTGATCTCTTGCCCGTTGTTTTGAGCGATTAAGTGCAAATTGAATGGTACAACATCCTCTTAAAAGTGCTGATGTGCTTGTTGCTTCCTGCTCAGAGCCGGAGCACCAGAGAGATGTAATCTGCCTTGTGGAGCTTTGCAAGCTGCCCTGCTTTCAGCTTGAAACCGTGTCAGAGGCGGATGGGGCTGGAGCTGGAGCACAGAGAAAGCAGCAGCTTTGTGCTCTAGGTGCCTGCTCCTGGCAACAAGGGACCCTGGCCCCATGCGGAGAAGGTGCTTTTCCAGAAGGCCTGGGTCTGTCCTTCCTTAGGACACAGGATGAAGGCACCAAGCCCATGCAGTGAGGAGGATTTAGGAGCACTGGGGTGGGCAAGTTTTTTTGAAATAACATTTGGCTGGCAGTAGCAGGAGTGTGCTGCTCCCACGCCACAGCAAGCGTCAAAAACCACTGCTCAAAACCACCTTCCGGTCATCGTGAGTGTATTCAGTTTTGGCTGAACTCCAAAAAAGAGGATGCAGATGTTTGTTGTTCTTGCCCCAGTTCCCCAGAGGGCTGGAGGTGACTCTTGGCAGCTCTTGCGTGCCTACTACGGTCTGGTGGGCTGCCCCTCTTTGAGAAGAAACGCATTCTTTCCTCTGTGTGATGTTCCTGTGAGTCCCTCCAAGTGGGTTCTCCCCAGTTCCACCAGGCTGGGGAGACTCGCTGGATACCTGCTACTGCCACCTCCGGTGTAAGGACATGAAACTGACCCAGGGGCGCACGGTCCTGTCGCTGTCCCGCTCCCCAGGGACAGCAGCTGGGCTGTCCCCGGGCAGGAGCTGGGTGTGCCCTCCATGGCATCCTCTTGCTGACGCTGCTGCTCCCTGAAAAGTGCTTGCCACCGTCCCCTGAACAGAGCAGGGCTCTCGGGCGATACCTGCGCCCTGGGTTCAGGCCGTGCCTTCAGTACCGGGAGCCCAGGTGGCCAGCGAGGGGTAACGACCAGCTCCCCGGGCGGTGCGGCGGGAGCGGGGCGCGGGCTGGCAGCTGGCCGGGGGCAGCGGCAGAGGGGCCGTTTTTCTTTGTTCCTTGTGTTGTTTTCCCTCAGGTACCTCAGCTTTCCCAGCCGGCCTGCCCCGCTGCGTCTCCGGAGGGAGCGGCTGCCGCGCTGGCGGTGCCCGTGCGGGGCTCTCGGGTCACCCGTCCCCCGTCCGGGCGCGACGGCGGCGGGTCCTGCTGAGCTTGGGGCGCGGCGTTGCCAGGCAATGGCCCCCGCCCCGCCCCGGCTCCCATAGTTACCGAGGCGGGCGGCGGCCATCTTGGCAGCGGCCATGAGCGGCTCCAGGGCGCGGGCGGCGGCGGCGGCGGCGCCGGGGCCGGACAAGAAGCTGCCAGCGGGGTCCGCGGGGCCGCTCAGCCGCCTGCGGGGCCG
>VZTR01032500.1:348158-365959 GCA_013400775.1 Chaetops frenatus | reverse complement strand
TCGGGCGCGCTGGCCGCGGCGGCTCGGGGTGCTCCCGTACAACTTCCAGAAAGTTTGCGGGCTTTCGTGTTGTTTGTGGGTTTTGATTTGTTTGAGGCTTTTTGGTTTTTCGTTTTTCCTCTGGGCTGCTGATCTCTGCTTTTCTGTCCAGATCGCATCCCTTTCTTGCTCTGCTACCTGGCACCTACCATGCCTTTGTTTCTTACATCCTTAATTTTGTCCCGCTTTGACGAAGCTTGTGCAAAACAACGAGCAGTACATATCTTATCGGGCTGGGACTAACAAAAAAGGAAATTCATTTGGTAAGTGGTCAGAGGTGTTTTGAAATGTTACTGTATTTTTTCTCTCTCTTCTAGATTATTTATGCAAACCTGAGGACAACATTTACAACATTGACTTTACCAGGTTTAAGATCCGGGACCTTGAAACTGGAACAGTATTGTTTGAAATTGCAAAGCCATCTGCTTCAGGTACAGCATGCAGACGTTGCAAGGAGGATAGGGAGACTCAGAGAGCTGAGAGGTTGCAATGCAGGACCCATGCAAACCCAGCAGAAAGATCCTTTGATGTATCTCCTGATGAATAAATTCCCCTCCTTTAAGCATAGGAGTGGGTTTATCTCTCCTGAGAAACTTGTGATAAAAATGTGATTATTGTTGGATAGGAGAGAACTGTGAACTGGCAATCTTCCTTTTCTGGGCTGGTTATAATAGAGATCAGTTCATGTGCATTGGCAGTTGTGAGGGGGCATATCCTGTGAGATTGAGGGGTGGCTCCAGTTCTGGAGCCAACTGTCATGGCAAATCTTTTATCTTTTACTTAGTGCCAGTATAAGTCTCATACCAATTATTAAATGTGTTTACATTCAGTACCTAAGCAGTAGGCAGCTTGTCCTGATACTCCCACTAGCCAGTATCACTTCATGTGTACAGTACAAGCAGAGTAACTCCAGGCTGGTGTTTTCTAGAGCACGATGAGGAGGATGAAGATGACAGCTCTGAACTGGATGCAAGTGCAGGTCGCTTTGTTCGCTACCAGTTCACCCCAGCGTTTCTCCGCCTTCGGACTGTTGGTGCAACGTGAGTATGAGTTCATGGAAAGAAGGGAGAATTGGATGTTTACAAAGTGTTACTTGACAGTTTATAACAAAACTGGGTCAAAGACTTGAGAGAGCCTATCTTTAGACTACGGATATCAAACACTGTAGAGAACTCTTGTGTAGCCTCATGCTCAAGGCTCTGTTCTTCCCAATAGCTTTTTTTTTCCCTGCTTGTTGCATGCAGAGTGGAATTCACAGTGGGAGAAAAGCCAGTATCAAACTTCCGAATGATTGAGAGGCATTACTTCCGAGATCGCTTGCTGAAGAACTTTGATTTTGATTTTGGCTTCTGCATCCCCAGTAGCAGGAACACATGCGAACACATTTATGAATTCCCTCAGCTCTCAGAAGACCTTAGTGAGTACCTCCTTTGCCACACTGAGTGGTGTTTTGTTTGTGTGTGCATCTGCTCATTCTCTCCCTCTATTTGTGAAAGAAGTTGTGATTGGGATTGAGGGGACACAGGAACAAACAGATACAGGTTCCCAGTTTAGCATTGTGTCATCTTGTCTGAATTAGAGATTTGTGCTGCAAAGTCTCCTCCTTTGAAAATGAAAGTGTAAGACAACCTGTGCTAAGTCACAAGCTGCAAGAACTGATCAGAGTCACAGGGTTGACTGATATACCTGATGCCTCCTAGTGTAGCCCAGAAGAAAACAAAACCCCAAAGAAAGGCTTCTTTTTATAGCCACCCATCTGTTTTCCGCACTTGCTTGTTAGGGCTAGAGCTTCCTGCTTTGGAACAGAACTGGCTCTTCCCTGAGGTCTTTTTTTAAGCCTGCTAAGATCTCTGCAAATACAGATTGTGCAGGGTATGTTTGACCTCAGGGGGTGGATAGAGCAGAGGCACAGGGGCCCTTCTGGGGCTGCCTGGATGTGGGTAAGGTTTGGGGTTTTCATTCTGCCCGTGTACATGTGGGGAGTGCCATAAAGGAGCTCCTTCCGCTTACAGATGTGGTGGCTGCTCGGCTCCACTCATGGCTCTGGTAGTTTCTAAGGTTATTTGAGTGAGGTTACTTGATTTCCCCTCTGTTTGCTTTTGACAGCACTTGTCATGTGAATAGGAAGAAAGGAAAGAGCAGGCTGCAGCCTCTGAAGTGTGTTCAGCAGAGCAGTTTGCTTCTCTTCCTTGGGTAGGGCAGAGCATCAGGCTGTAAATCCAGTGGAATGGTAGAGTCCTTTTTATCCTGACTGTGGCTGGCTGTTGAACGTAATGGAGCTTTCTCTTTCACAGTCCGTCTGATGGTTGAAAACCCGTACGAGACGCGCTCGGACAGCTTTTACTTTGTGGACAACAAGTTGATTATGCACAACAAAGCCGACTATGCTTACAATGGAGGACAGTAATAGTTCTGTCTGCTGGATGCTGTGATGCCCTTAACCATTCCAGATGTGCAGGAGTGGACTGGAGTTGCTTTCTCGTGCAACAAGGCTTCTTGCCAAACTTTTTCTCCGTGCATGAGGCTGAGAACATGAAGCAAAGATGACAGCTCCTGAAAGGAAGTCTCCCTGCAACACCTCTCTATCCAACACTCAGCGTATCCTGCCTCTCCTTCTCTGTTCCTGGCTACCTTCTGATAACCTTGGTTAGGCCAGTGATCAGAGGCAGTCTTAGACAATTGCTTGCTCTTAGTCTTTATAGTTAGGTTGCACCTTTAGTGGTTCTGATTTTCATCTCTTGGGTGAATATCCTTCTTCAGCAGGTCAGATTGTTTGTGTTAAGCTATTTCTTAGCAGGAAAATCTTAACCCCTTCAAGTAGCCAGTGATGCTTGAAGAGCAGATCTTTTCTTCAGTTGGATAGATCATCTCTTCAGTGGCAGTGGTTTTGTTTGTGGCATGGCTGACATTACTTTTTAGGGTGCATCCCAATATTGTCCAATGGGAAAGAAACTAATTCAGCTTCTAAGCAGTGCAGGAATATTCCATCTGCCTCTGGGAACATGAGCCGCCCCAAAGAACATTTAATCTCTGTTTTGCCAGAGATTTCACTAGTGATACAGGATAGGGGGAAAAGGGGGGGCTATCCCTCGGATAGCATTTCTGTCTGAGCTTTAGTAAGCAAACTGTTGAATTTTGGGGCTCAGGGGTCAACCTTAGAGCTGAAGTTAATCTCACTATATTTACCATTTCTCCTTCTGTTTGTGTAGGAATTTTGGCTCTTGCTACAGAATGTATTGCTTTTTAGGTGGACAATCTGTTGTCAGCCTGGCTGGGGTGGAGGTGTCACTTTAGTGGGGCTTAGACGAAGAAGGGAGAATGTGGAAAATCACTTGAAAAATGAGTAGGAAGCAGAGCTTCCTAGGCTTTAGTCTATCCTTGTAAACCCAACTGGTCTGTCAGAGTTGCTGTGAGCAGCACCAGCTCATTGGCTTTGTTGCAGTGGAGATAATAGTGGCTAAAAGCTTCCCAGGTCAGATCATTCAGTGTTGTGGAGTGGGATCTTTGGAAAGTGAGAATGTACATGGTTCTCTTTTTCACTGTTCCCATCACTGCTCTGCCTACTCAGCTGCTTATTTATGGTTTAGGAAGTTGTGCTGCCAAGGTTGATGCCACAGCTGTGTTTGGGATCTGGCAGTGGGAGATAGCATCATGCAGTGGGAAGAGGAGGACCCGTGTCTTGCCAGTAGCTATGCTGGAGCCCAACTCCCAGCTGTGCAAAATCTCAGCTACCAAAACCCTTTTTGCCAGTTTTGCTGGCTGTTGAGACTGGTACTTTTTCTGTCCCCATGCTGGGCTGGTCAGTTGTGTACTCTTGTCAGGGGAGTTAGGTTGTGTCTAGACTAGAGACCTTTTCTAATACTAGTTCCATTTGTTCTTGAGACAGTTAAAACCTAACTCCTTGGTGGTTACCTGTTGTGTTAAGAGGGATTCAGTGTAGTCTGTGTTTCAGCAGGATTGAGTGGGGTGGGCATCAGAGCCCAGAGCCTGTTAATGCACAGACAGCAATAGGAAACCACTGCCTTTACTTCCAGATTAGTGAAAGTAACTTTGGCGTGGAACATCAGCTGGCATCAGAGTAAGCAGTGAGAGTCTGTGGGGTAGCAGCCATGAAAGAATCTCCAGCTCTTAGGAAGATATTTAATTATGATTAACCACAACAAATGACCTGTTCTGGGTGGAGCATTAATCATGAGCAACCACAACAAATGACTTGGGAATGTGGAGGGACGAGGTCTCCCTGATGGAAAGATGAAGAACAATTCTGCCACCATGCCCTCCAGCATCTCCACAGGCACTAATTGAGTCTTGTTTAGGATCTTCAGGATTAGTTAAAGCTGCTGTGGAGGTGGAGCTCGAGATGCCTTTTGCAGTGAGCACCTCCAGCAGCCCTCATGCTGTGCCTCTAAGGTGGGAAGCATTTGCTTTGCTCTAAGTTACTCACCACAAGGCAGAACTGCCTGGAAGTGCGTTTTTCATCCTAAAGCGTTCAGAAATAGCATCTGAAGAGCCTACTGGTTATTTATTCCCTGGCAAATTTTAGCATATTGAGCTGAATTTTTTATGTAGTATAAATCCAGGTGCCTTTAGACATTGTTTTCATCACACTTCCTACATGAAGCAACCTGTCGCTTTTCTTACGAGGGTGGCGATTCCCGTCCGTTTCTCTTGTCACCGTGTAAAGGTTGGATGGGCCCGTGACCAGGGCGGGCGGAAAGCGGCGGGGACGCGCACAGGGGATGGGGGCGCGCACGGGGCGCGCGCGCCATCTGGCGACGGGAGCGCGCTGCCGGTGTCCGGTCCCGCTGGGAAATGGGAATTCCTGCCCTTGGCCGTCAGCAGAGACGAGGAGGTGGCACTGAAGCGGTTGCTTCCACACTGGTGAATCTGTCAGCTATTCAGCAATAAAAGGGAGAACTGGAGGAAGACTGGGAGACTCGCACCCTGCGGTTTTTAGCTGAGTTTGTTTGCTTTGCCAAATCAGAAGGTCTTTGCCCTAAAAGCATGCTGCAGGAAAAAGAAAGTCCCTACAAGAGGGCAACCCAGCACTGAAAAAAAGTTGATTGTAATCCAGAAAGTCAGGGATTTCCATACTCCTGTCCATATTTTAGTAGCTTCCCTAGGATTCCTTTTCTCTTAGGTACTCTCTATAAAGCCTCTTTTCTTTGTAGCAGGGATGATGTCTTTGGCAAATATGGTTTAGCGGACCAGTTTCCTTCTGGAGCGTGTGCTCTGGTGTTTTAATGGTGAGTCAAAGCTACTCATGCCAGTGAGCTTGGAAGAAATTCCACTGGGGATCACATCCTTGACAGGTGGATGGTCAGTCAGGCAGGTGCTGCAAGCAAAGGAGATGCTTTCAGTGTCAGCTGGAGTTTGAACAAGGGAAAAGGTATCAAAGACTATTCTCTCAGGTTGTGTGCTGAGTTGGAAAATGAAAAGAGTTGGGATCATATTGAGTTCTGCTCAAAACTTTAAAAAGAAAGGGACCAAACCCACAAACTCATAGTATGTTTTTCCAGTATTTGTTCTCTTAGTACCAGGACCTCTTTTTCCCATTTTTGAGGCAAGGGCTTTGGATCCATGCCAGCAAACTTCCTGGAGAGCTATTTTTCTAACTTGAGTGTGGAACACATACGACACCTTGTGAAGGAAGGTCATGTCTTCTTGTATGGACTGGGCACTTCTGTCCTTGTTCTCTGTTTTTGGTAGGAAATGTCTTCCTTTGTGTGTTTACCTGAGGATTTTCAATGTCTCTTGTCACAGAGAAGCAGCAGCCTCTTCTCTGGTGCTTGGCGATGCTTATTCCATTATCTGAGGGTTCAGGAAGAATAAAACAAGTGTTTAGGACTCAGAAATGAAGGAGGAAGGTGGTGGTGAAGCAGTAAGGTCCAAATGTAGCAACTCCATTTCTCTGTTCTGTTTTCATCACGTCCTCTTCAGCTGTTTCCCAGTCTTCTGCCCTGCTGTCCTGTGACATGGAGCTACTTCGTGCTACCCGAGAGCCTGGTTCGCTGTCGGGTGTGACCCTCGGACTTAAACACTGCCATCTCTTGTGCTTGCTGAGGACAAGGCTGAGTGATGGCAGCCTGGCGGAGTCAGCACCTCTTCCTCTGCAGCAGCAGGAAAATGACCACCAGCAACCGCCCTCTCCGCCCGCCTGGATCGCAGTGCTGTTACAGGACACGTATTTATATCTCTCACAATGTGGCCTTGGGGCTGCTGGCGCGTGGACTCCTCCGTGCTTTCCCCTCCGGCCCCTCCTCCCGCGGGCGTGGCAGCGCCGCAGGGCTGTGCTGGGGGCCGGGGTGTCCCCGCGGGCCCCGGTGCGGCTGTGTTTGTACACCCGTGACTCTGTCACCAGCAGCAGAATAAAGGACCTTCCTCTCCTCCCGTTGCAGGCGGCCCTGCANGGGGCCTACGAGGCACACGGGAGGGGCGGGAAGGGGCCGCGGCCTGCGCGGGAGGTGGCGTCCCGGTGCCCTTCAGGGCCTGCCTGAGGCGAGTCCCCTCGGGCGCGAGAGTGGCGCCGCCCTTGAGCCGGGCCGCGGCGGTGGGACGGTGTCCCGGGGTGAGGGGATCCTCAGAGCCCCTCACGGCCCTGCGCGCACCCCTGGCCCGCTGTGAAGGGCAGCGGCGGCGCTGAGTCCCCTCCCCGCTTCCAGCGCTCGCCCTGCGGTGCTGCCGGCTGCACATCGTGTACCAGAGCGCGGAACTGCCCGAGACACACCAGATGCTGCGGCAGACGGTCCGTGACTTCGCCGAGAAGGAGCTGATGCCGCTTGCAGCGCAGCTGGACAAGGAGCACCGCTTCCCGGCCGAGCAGGTGGGTGCGAGGGTTGGGATGGCACAGCCAGAGACCCCCTTCCTGCTACTCTGGGGCAGGACCACTCAGGCTGAAGCAAAATGTACATCCGGCTCCAGTTTAGCAGAAAATTGAAAATTTAGACCAACTCGTTACTCTGAATGCGGATGTTGTAATTCCCATAGTGAACTTCGAGCTGTTCAGCTTTACTTGTGTTTCTCTGTATCTGGCTTTAGTACCACTGAGTTTTTAGTTCTCTTACTGATTTACCTGTGGGCTGTAATACAAATTATAAAACTGACTTATAAAATCCATTAAATACTTTTATAGACTGCACATAATGGTTTGTGGTGAGGAAGCATAGATTACGTGATTACATTTCAGATGGTGAAGAAAAGTGATCAGGAGGTACATGCTGGTCATCCTCTGGGGCTGTGAACAAATTGAAACTCCAGCCAAACCTGTGATTTCTCTTGTGGAAGGAAACACCAGTGTGCATGTCAAGCAATGAAATACTAATTTCCAGCAAAATAGATCCTGTTACACTAGCTAAGAGACTCCAAGCAAACACTGTCAGAGGCATGAGAGTTTTGTCACATTCCTCTTTCAAGTAAGGTGTGAGGACAGTAGCCAGGAAACTAACACTTTCCCTAAGGAAGAAAATTACTCCTTACTGTTCTCACTTGAGAATTTTACATTTGATTCTGAGTCTTTTGACTTGAATGTGTAGGGCAAAATTCAAAATGTAAACAAGGGTTTAATAAGATGAAGCAGCATACATAGCATTAATGAGTGGCTGTCTTGTTAATCTTCTGGATTTAATGTGGAGGATTGGTGTTTTGGGAGGGAAATTACTCATTTGAAAATTCTCCCTGCTTCCTCTAAAAGCAAGGGAGGCTTTTGGTTGCAAAGTGAGGGGTCTGGCTGGGGAACTTGGGGTAGATTGATTGCAATGTAACTAACAAAAAATTCTCTGGGAACCAAGATCTGGCTTTATTGGGAATAAAAAAATCGCCTTGCACACTGTTTTCTGCAGTCATTCATTCTGTAAAATTCTTCCCTTGTGCAGTCCTAGGCTGAAGCTCAGCAGACTCAAAGGTAAAGTTCTGATGACTTTTATCAGCTGGATTTCCTGCTTCTACTGACAGGAGACATGCAAGGGGAGAGCTTTGGTGGGAGGCTGAGGAAATGCAGGTCTCCCTGTTTCATCTTACAAGGCTCCCCCCTTCCCAGTACTGAAGAGAGCTCTTTAAACAAGCAAGAGCCTGAGTAGCAGTGACTCTGAACAGCTCCTGCTGAAGTCATTGGGATCTGGGGACACTTAGCAGTTTGTTCAGATTCCCATTTCACCAGGAGTCGTGTGCATCTTTTCCTCTGGATGTAGCCCTCTCATGACCTGTCATTCTCTCCACGTGTCTGTCTGTATTTGCTGGCACCCTGGTGCTGCGGAGGACATGACCTCTCCATTCCCCACGTGCAGGTGAAGAAGATGGGTGGCTTAGGGCTGCTGGCTATGGACGTGCCAGAGAAGTACAAAGGAGCAGGCCTCGACTACCTGGCCTATTCCATTGCTGTGGAGGAGATCAGCAGGGGCTGCGCGTCCACGGGCGTCATCGTCAGCGTCAATAACGTGAGTGTGAGGGGCAGGCATGGAGTGAGGTTGGCATGGGACAGGGCTGTTTGGGACAAGTGGATCTGTTCCTGTGGTGGGCTCTGGTGTGTTGGAGAGCACATTAGGGAGTTGCTGGATTGGTTATACCTTCAAGAGGCACTAACAACACTAAATTCTTAAAGTCCCTGTATTTAGGACCAATACTCAAGTTTGGCTCTGAAGAGCAGAAGCACGAGTGGATCGCTCCCTTCACTAGTGGAGAGAAAATTGGATGTTTTGCCCTCAGTGAACCAGGTGATGTGACTGTTACTATCCCTGTTGCAAAGAACTTTCCTTGGTCAGGTTTAGGATGGACTTCAGGTCTTGGAAACTGGAACAGTTTGTGGAAGGGTGTTTTGTAGCAGTTCTGTGTGAGTGAAGTCTCAGTACCCAAGGTATGAACTGCCATCCTATGGTCCTTGAAATACTCATTCCCTTTGTGAGCAGAGCTCTGGACACATCTTGCACACATGGGCCTTTCCCTGTCCTATGGGAGAGACAGTGGTGACACTGCCACAGTTCAAGAGGTGCCATGAGCTGATGGGGTGCAAGTGGGGGGTGGGTTTGCCCCCCGTGTGTCACCGATCACATGAGGTTTGTTTGCTGCTGCTTTGCTCAGGGAATGGCAGTGATGCAGGTGCCGCCTCCACCATGGCGCGCCTGGATGGGGACGAGTGGGTTCTGAACGGCACCAAGGCCTGGATCACCAACGCCTGGGACGCCTCGGCCACCGTGGTGTTCGCTACTACGGATAAATCCCTGAAGCACAAGGTGAGATAGTTTGTACCAGTCAGGAAAAAGGGGTAGGAGTAAAGGAGCTGTGGAGAAACACTTTGCAATGGCTCAGGGACTCTGTTTTTAGAGCTGTGCAGGCACTGAGCAGAGGAGGGGCTGATGTGCACTGGTTGTGTTCGGTCTCAGCCCTCACCTCCCTCCTCCTGGCTATCTGGACATGTGGCTTTTATGTAAAATGGAAGGAGCCTGTTGACAGCCAAGGAGGTGGGAGGGTAAGAAGACACCGTTCCTAAGAGTTTGGGTCTTGTTGCAGGGCATTAGTGCATTCCTGGTTCCTATGCCAACAGCTGGGCTCTCACTGGGGAAGAAAGAAGACAAACTGGGAATCAGAGCCTCTTCCACTGCTAACCTGATATTTGAGGACTGCCGGATACCCAAGGCCAACCTCCTGGGGCAACCAGGAATGGGCTTCAAAATTGCCATGGTAAGAGAGGGATGGGGTGCAGCTGTGGCTGTGTACAGCCATAGCTCCCAAGCTCACCGTTTTGTAAACCATTTCCAGAGGCAGTCACTTTAGTGAGGACTGCTTGCATAAGCTGTTCTGTGTCATGTGAAGCTGTTGACCCCTCTTGCCAGCATGGGAGGAATCATTCCCAGAACCTGATGAATGTTTAATTTACACAGATCTTTGACAGCACTTTAGTTGTGGCAGAACTCAGCTGGAGCAATGCTGATGCCACTGAGGTACTGTGTCAACAGGGGCAGTATCTTTTAAGTTTTCTTCTTTCCCATTCCTCTGTTCTTCCAGTTGTACCCATAGATAAAGAGAAAACATGGCATTTTTCCATGTGAATACTGTGGCAGAGGAAAGTTGTCTTGGAGGTCCAGGACAACTTCTGGAGTGTCTCAAGGTGGATGACAGCTGAGTTATGGCATGCATGTGACTTCTGAGGAGGAGCAAGGCAGCTGGGAACAGCTTTGTTTCCTGCAGTGAAGTACTGTCCTTTGAGAGTGGTCACTGCTCTCTCTGGAGGGGCAAAACACCCTTTGTTGGCCTGACATTTTGGCTGTGCTCCCTGGAGCAGAGCCCATTCCATTATGTGCAGAACTAAAAGTGATTGGTGACTGATAGGTTCTTCTAAAGACCTTCAGCCTAGGGTTGAGAAGATGAAGCCTTTTCTCCCTGTACTGCAGTTTCCTCCTGTGCATAGTGGGGCAGAGCAGGTGTTTGAGCTAAGTCAGGTAATTGACTGGGTTCACTAATCAGTTTGAAAAATGCTTTCACATGTGTCCTAACAGAGTGAGGGCAAAAAAGGAAAACTGACTGGATTTCCAAAGTAAAATTAGCTGCAGAGTTGGGTCTGCCTGAAGAGCTCTTTCCAGCCCCTTGGAGCAGAGCCTTGTGCTGTTTCCCTTATTTTGCACCCTCTTTTTTTCTCCCAGTTAATAAGCAATCCCTCTCCTTTCTGCTTCTATTGTTGAACTCCTGCCTTCTCTCTGCAGTGCCAGTGCCTGTTACAGCTCTCTATTCCTGTATAACTGGGAACATTCTGAATTAAAGAGGTCTCTGACCAGAGGATTTTAAGGCTACAGCAGCTTTCCAGCAACATCAGAAATGTCTGTGTACTATTCTTGATCAAGTATGACTTGGTTTACGTATATTTCATGTCTTTCTCAGCAAACTCTGGATGGAGGAAGGATTGGTATTGCCTCACAGGCACTTGGAATAGCACAGGCAGCTCTGGACTGTGCTGTGGATTATGCTGAGAAGAGAATGGCCTTTGGGTCACCTATCACAAAGCTCCAGGCAGTGCAGGTACAAGCTGGGCACTCAAGCAGTTCCACAGGGTGCTGGGGCTGGTGGAAAGTCTGTGTGTGTTCTTGAGTTGTGGTATCAGGCACACAGTGCACTTTGTACTGTCTGGGATAAACAGGGTGATAATTCTGTTTTCAAATGCTGTTAAAAGTAATTGTTGGGACAGAGGCTCCTTTTCCTTAGATGGTCCCAGGGGTGGGAGAATTCAGCTATGTCCCCTGTGCAGGCCCTATGTCCCTGTGCAGGCAGAGGCCCTGGACCAAAGGCAGTGTTTTTTGTTGTAGTTCAAGCTGGCAGACATGGCTGTGGCCTTGGAGGGTGCGCGCCTGCTGACCTGGAGAGCCGCTATGCTGAAGGACAATGGAAAGCCCTTCACTAAGGTATTTCCAGCCCTGCTTTTGTCCAGCAGCCACAGCACAGAGCACAAGGCTCAAGGCCAGGGAACCCCACTCCACAGAGCATTGCTGTGCTCAATGCCTGCCCTGTGCTCAGTGCTGCTGGTGTGGAACCACCAGCAGGTCCTGGGCCTGCTGCCCACCCTGCTGCGCTCAGCACTGGTTTTAGCTGAGCAGAGAGGGGTGGCTGCTCTCAGCTGGCACCATCATCAGGCCTGTCTCTCTGCACAGCTGCTCTGTGAGTGTTCAGGCTCCTCATGCAGGTGAGGGTTGCTTTTTGTGACAGCTGCACTCTCAATGATGTTTTCCGTCCCCACAGGAAGCGGCGATGGCCAAACTGGCTGCATCAGAAGCTGCAACGTCCATTGCTCATCAGGTAACTATCAATTGACAATTCTGACATACATCATGTGGGAAGGGACTTAGGATATCTCACTAGTGCTTTGGGAAGGTGGGATGGAATCTACTAATTTATATTTGAAACACACCAAGCAAGTAACAAACCCTATGGCTGAAGCTGATTACCACAGCCATCTTCAAGTATTGTGGAGAAGTAGGAGGATGGCAGGGGTTTATACTGGCCTGTGCCTGCTGCTGTCCAAAGCAGTGGCAGGTTTTAAAATGAACAGCAATGTGGGAGAGAGCATGGGGACACCAGTCATCACCACTGCACCTGGATCAGATCCTCTGTTCCTTGGTTTAGTGTCCCGTCTTTAATAAAAGCATCTTAACTGAATACGGATCACTAACAGATACCTCTGAAGCAATTAATTACCCATCTGGAATATCCATTTCACTCTTAAGCATTTCAATCCTGTGTATTCCTATGATTGCAAATGAGCTGCAGTTGTTCCCATGTGTCCCACCCTCCCCATTATGCTTGCAGTGGGCTCAATTCCTTTTAAAGTGGTTGTGTGTGCACGTGCATTCTGTAGAAAAAAAACTTCTTGACCTGACTTCCTTTCTAAGCTGCTGCGTTTGTTCCAGGCTATCCAGATCCTGGGCGGGATGGGCTACGTGACAGAGATGCCAGCAGAGCGGCACTACCGCGACGCTCGCATCACCGAGATCTACGAGGGGACCAGTGAGATCCAGAGACTGGTGATTGCAGGCCAGCTGCTGAAGGCCTACCGAGGCTGAGGGAGCTGACTGGAGCAACACACTGCCCCAAGTGCCTCGGAATGGTGTACAGTGATGGAGTTTGACCCTCTTGAATGAGGCTAATGATGGAGGATTTCCTCACCAATGAGTAACTGACCCTCTAGTTAAAATGTGCTGATTCTTCTTTGGACAGATTATGGCACATGGAGGCTGGACTGAGATTTGTAAGTGATGGCTGTGAGTGCAGGAGGGGGGAGGCAACCTGTGCTCATAGGGCAGCCTGGGGCTTTTCCTCAGCTGGCCTGTTGGAATGGCTTGGGAGTGGCAAAATGACAGCACTTGCCAGCCATTGCCTGTTTTGCTAAATTTGTCACTACATTGCACTGGATAACCAGTGAGAGCCATGACCTCTGTGCCCTCCTTCAGGCTGTTGGTCACGTGCCACTGCAGATCAGACTGTAATGGAGTTGAGGTGTGGGATGCAGCTATGTGTGAGCTCCTCCTGGGACACAGGCTGGGCTGAGGTAACTTGTCACTTCCAGGAGGAGAGGAGCCAGACAGGACATGCAGGGACAACGAACACAGAGAGCTCTGAGCACAGACCGTGGCTGCTGTCTGCCTAGATGTGATCAGAAAGAATCCCTGGATCTGGCCCAGCAGAGCCCAGCACCTGCTCACTCAGCTGCTCTGGGATGTAGGGATAGAAGCAAAGCACAGCAAATCTGCAGTGCCTAGGACTGCTTTGTAAAAAAAAAAACCAACCAAAAAACAAAGTGCCAAAAAAACCCCTCTGCTCCCAGATCTGCTTCTAGGATATCAGCAGGAAAGGAAGTGCCTGAAAGGGCAGCTTTTAATCTCTACACGTTTTGGGCAACGAGGAAATGACGACATACAAACCTCACCAGGATGCTTTATAGGAGTAGCACATTCTCAATCAGTGATCATTGGTAAGACATTAACTTTTAGAAGCATCAGCAGCCAAAGGAAAAGCTCTAAACTCAGGAAAAGAGAGGATTAATACTAGAGCCTGTATGGTTGGGTCTGCCTCCTTAGCCAAACAAGTACACTAGAGGTAAATGGTTATTTTCCTGTGGTGCCATTTATTTAAACTTGTGTGCAGAGAAGAAGAGCAGGATTCTATTACAGGAGAGAGCAGAGAAGACAAATAAAACCTGATTTTAAAGGACCACCACTCCCTCACCTTTTTTTTAACGCAGATGTGAATTAATTTAGAATTTCTTCCAGTCACAAGACACAGGAGCAGAAACCAGCATGGCCTGCGTGCACCAGTGAGACCAGTTCTCCATGCTGTCCATCATCCCTGTGCAGGGCACTGGAGGGCAGCACCGTGCTGGGGCAAGGGCCTCAAGTGCAGAGTTTCTCCTTGTTGTTCTCTCATGCATAGGGATTGTCAGAAATCGCCAGGCAGTGCCTTCAGCAGGAACATTCCTACTGGAAAACCATTCCAATGCTGGTGAATGTGTTGTAAATTATGGAGGGCTTTTCTGGATGAAGCTTGATTTCAGCCCATGTCACCACTTCGATTGCTGCAGGCTCACTTCTATAATGGTACACAAGGATGTGGGATACTATTTTACACCTCTCCTTGCAGCCACTGAGTTAGAACAGGAGCTGCAGGGACCTGAGGACTTCAGCAGTGCAGAGTTCCTGTTATGCTGCACTCCAGCTGAATCCCCAGGGAGCCAGCAGTCAGTCACACTTCTGCCAGCCCATTTCCCCTCCTGCCCAGGTGCTTCTCGTAGATCTGCTGTGCTGTCAGAGCTTGCTGACTGCCCCTCTTCACCTCAGCCTCCCTCATTACCAGCTCTAATTGGCTGCATCTTCTCTCCAGAGCAGAATGAAACCATCCCTGTACCGTACCATGGCGGCTGTGACCACCTCAGCTGACAGAGAATCTACAACCCTGAGATGTCAAAAAAAAAAAAAAAAAGCAAAGGCTTTCAAACAAAAGCTTTCTGGAAGTTGTACCCTGCTGCCACAGGTTCAGAGAGAGCTCAGTGTCCTGTGACACTGCACTGGCCACAGCAGTGCTTTGGGGGTAAAACAGCACAGTTAGACACAAAGGTCCAGAGCAAAGCAATGGCTTTTCTCAGAGCAAGATACTTCAAGCTTTGTGGGATGAGTGTGTGTCTGCTCCTCAGGGCTGTTACACAGGAACTGCTGAAAGGGCAAAACACAAACAAGTTTTGCAGCGTTAAATCAGACGCTCTTACCAAACCACCCTCAGACAGAAGAAACCCAGGTGTGGGCAGGCCCAGGCTGTCCTTAGAGAAAAGGGGCTGTTCACACGTGAAACCACAACTTTCAAGCAACTGACGACCCCAGCATTGCAAAGTTGGGGCACAGAGATGGGAAAATCAGGTTATACATAAACTAGAAATGACTAGGAAGGAGATAGGTCACTTTTCAAGAACAAAAACTACCCTTCTCAAGGACTTTATGGTTTTTGCCCACACATCCTGCTCTGAGAGTACATGAAACTGGTTATGAAGCAGGTGGAGCCTGAACTAGAATAGTTTCTTAGAAAACACAGTTTCAGCAACTAGGAGTTTACTTCCTGCCCCACCTTAGACTTGATAGCTTTTATATCACATCGCTCAGACTATTCCTGTGAGTTCCCAACAGACTACAGGGAGATGAGCTGTTCTGAAAAAAGGACAAATTTATCCTGATTTTAAATTACATCTTTGTTTTGCCTATGTTGAGAGCCCTTGCTATCAACACAGACCTGGCAGTGGCCACACATTCAGGTTATGTCTGGAATTTGGAAAAGATGGAAAATACTGTATTTGAAAGACATCCTGAAGTAAAAAAGCAAAGTGCCTGGAAGAATAATAGAATGAAGACATGGAATAGTGATAAGAAAACTTGACAGTGCTGTAATTTGAATGAAAAATGAAGTTTATTACTTCTTGCCTGAAGAACTTATTTCAAATTAAAATTTGCAGCTCATCATGTTTGCAAGATAAAGTGTGACTTTAGGGAAAGGTCAGGATACAAACTACCATTTCTAAGCTGACTGTTCTCAAATATGCAGCAGAGAACCAGACCTGGCAGCACATTTGTACACTGCAGTTCTGGTCTGTGTCCTGACAACTGTGCTATAAGCACACCCTACTCTATTCTTTCTTGCCAGCCTTTTACCTCTTGCAAGAGGGCTTATGTTGGTCGGTTATTAAAAAAGTTATTTCTGATAACTTTTCAGAAGAAAGGGCAGGACTTTGTGTCAAGTCGTTTATTAAGGAGTTCAACAAAGAAGGCATCAGCAACTGTATCACACCCAACAGGAACCCAGGTCCTACAGAGTCTCCTAAAATCCAGAGGACCCCAAGGAGCCTGTACATCTTGATCCTCAAGCAGAGGAGACATGTCAGACTGCAAAGACAAGGACCAAAGCTCCATCGGTGCAGGGAGAGCCCAGAGCTGAGCAGCCAGGTAGGATCCATTTCTAATCCCCCTGGATGGTTGAGGTGGTTTGAGGAGGGAGAGCTGTGGGACACAGCTTTCCAGCTTCAACTTAAAGCTCTGGGAGAGCAGTTTTTCTTAAGAGAGTTAAACTTTAGTGAACTTCTCCCAAGCAGCAAAATCCTTTTCCTGCCGGCTGCAAGGGCAGCGAGCCCCTTCCAGTGCAGTGTGTGCTCAGCTGGGTGGGGCCCCAGCAGAACCCGAAGGGCAGAGACAGAGGGCTCAGTAAGGCTCACTTGGGTCTCCTGGTGCAAGAGAAGGAGACAGAGTGCAGGGAGGCAAGACAGCTTAACAAGGAAGGCCAGGCTTTTCCTGCTAAATTAATTCTCATTAAGTGTTTATCAATTAGCACTTCTAGAACTTTCTCCAGAATGCTTCTCTAAGCGTAGAAATTGTTCATAAGGATGCTTAGCAAGGCATGGCCTAAAAATGCTGCTGCAAAACAGAGAAAAACCTTGTATTTTAATTCCAGCAGAATTTTAAAAAACCACAATTCCTAAGAAGGGAACTGCTGTGAAGCTGATGGCACCAGCTGTTAGGTAGGTGCAAAGGCTGGGCAGATAAAGCAGCAGCAAAATGGATCTGAAGCTGTTATTCCACTGCTTGGAACCTCTCAGCAAAACAAAACCCACCAAAAAAGTCTTTTTTATTTGAATACCCTCCTCAATATTTTATGCACCTTATATTTGAGGTATAGCTCAAAACTGATGCCTTTCTACTGTCCCAAGCAAGTCTGGGACCCAACACCTGGCACAAACAGAAAAAGCAGATTCTCAATGAAGAACTATTAATTTCATAAAAAACTGAGTTATCTGAGGCTGAGCACTGCAGGCACATCTTAGAGGGAATGCTTTCAGCTAAGAGATAAAAACTTTAGTGTGTGTGTGAGAGAAAGAGAGAGATAAAAGTCCCCCCCTGCCACACCCACCCACATTTGCCAAATCTCGGCTCCCCCCACCGAGGGCTGAGCTGTGTCTTACTGTTTTTCCTGGGACATCCCAGCTGTCTTGGAGGTGCATCCCAGGCAGCTCAGAGGCATCAGCCCCTCTGCCACGCAAGCCAGACCTGCCTGAGAACAGAGGAAGGGGTTAATTAATGACATTAATGACAGTGCACACGTGGCTGGACAAAATCTCCTGCCATGTCCAACATGCTCTTCATGAACCCCCCCAACAGTGCTGAGAGCCTCAGGTGTTTGACCAACCCTCCCCCCTCTTACCTGGAACGAAACTGGTCCCAAAGTCACCTCACTGCTCAGTCAGTGTCAGTCCCCAACATTCCTTCTTTTCCCATGCCACCAACAGTTCCCAGCATGCATCAACTAACAAGAGCTATGAGCTCTCAGAAGTGCTCCCCGGACCCCACTTGGCACAGTGCTTGAAAGGAAAAGTTTAGTTACCTCAGGGAAGCCTTTCAGTCAATAAAACAACAACTGGAACTGCTGGTTTTAAAAAAGAAAGAATAAAATCCACACTTTAACAGGTTACGGGTACAAAGCAGTCAACACACAAACTCCAACCAGTCACAACAGTAAAGGACAGTTTTTCTTTTTTCTTTTTTTTTTTTCTTTGAGGGGCAGGGGCATGGAAAAATACAGCACACTAATGAAACAAAATGCAAAAAATACAAAAAAATAGAAAATAGAAAAAAATGTATTTACAAGTGATACATTACTATGATCAGAAAGCACAAAGACAATTGCTGCTATAATACATGCACTGGTCAAGAAGGAACTACTAAAAACCTGCAAGGGAGCTGTTTGTAAAAAAAAAAAAT